>JAZGLO010006717.1:348068-517062 GCA_036873155.1 Biomphalaria sudanica | reverse complement strand
CTATTTTGTCCGCGCTATTTTGACGGGGTACCTAAGATAAGATATCCCGAAATTGCAAATGTCAGTCGACACGGGGATTTAAAGCCGCGATCCTTCAGTTCGGAAACCAATGTAAGTATAAATAGACCAACATACATTATTGTATGACATGAGAACAAGACATTGGTTGTATTTATTCATTTTCTGTCTTATTCTGACTCTTTATATACATAATAAAACTAAAAACAAAGACGGGTCAATGGGGGGGGGGGGGGGGGGGAATCTTATTCTTGTTGACTCGTTGCCTAGTTACAGACGTGAAGGTGTTTTGTGACTTCATTTCCGGGATGTCTAACTCAATGCATATTGGATGTAGTGCATTACCCTATGACTGACAGTTTGTTAATTAGTCCTACAACTTACGAACACTGATAGGAAGTGGACATAGGTCCAATTTGTTTCTATTTTGAATGATCATCTAATAATTACACCGTAAGGCGTATTTACCTTGTTACCTTTCTTTTACTATACCTCTATTCAAGTTAGAACTTCATGGAACCTTGAGCCGGGAATCTGGAAGGCTGATCTCAAAAACGGCTCTAACGATTTTCCTATAAATGTAACAGTTGATGTATATCGCTGAGTATAGAATTACAAGCTCGTTGGCCACATGGGGAAAAACTCTAGTTTGTGATGTACATATTAAACCAATAAAATACTCTGAAAGACACAAAGATAAAGGCACATTCCTCGTCCCATAGGCTAGGACAAATTTGTACAAATACTCCTTCTTCCCTAGTGCTATTAGAGCATGGTATGGGTTGCCTTAGCTAGCCAGGAAAACCAGTGACTTGGCAGAATTTAAGTCATTGGTTAAGATAAGATAACACCTAGGTGGAAATTAACCCATTCTTTTTTAAGACCATCTGTCACTTGACTGTTAAGTGACAAATGAACCTCCGTGAAAGCCCCCCCCCCCATGTGACGTTATCAAGTCAACAAGACACACGGACAAGTTCCCTGGCCCACAGTTCCCTGGCCCACTAAGCAGTTCCGACCAAAACATTTTTCTCCTCAACAACAAATGGGGATATTTATTGTTAGGCTCACGGAATTCCTCAACAATCCCGGATGTATGAGCAGTGTATTTTTGTTTTAACATTAAGACATGCCACACTCAGGCAGACGTAACACACTTTGGCTAGCGAAACTGTCAGGATCACACACCAACCACCAGGCCAGGTCGTCTGACTAAAGGTTTCAGTGACCTAAGACAAGTCCGCCTTGTTTGATCTCAGACAATATCTCAGTAGAGGTGACAATTCTGTCAACAGATAAGCAAATCAGTTGTGTCCATAGTTCTGAAATTCATGTATAACATACATATCTAGGATTAAAGGCAAGTTCTGAGGCTCTATAAGATTCCTAGTTAAAGGTAAGTCTGGCTTAAATATTTTTATCCATCGCGTTGTTTAGGACCTATCCATTAGATCAGTGTTTCCCAAACGTTTGAACTATGTATACCCCTTCTAAACTTTTCGTAACCCTGAGTACCCCTTGCCCCAGCGCCACCCCCCCCCACCTCCGGACGGATTTATCTCAATAACTTTTTTTTTTTGGTAGACCTACATAAGAAAAAAAAAACAATAATAAACGAAACATATATTAGTGAATAAAATAAATGTAAGTTCTATTATAAATAACATTGATTTGAGAAAGCTCCTATTGTGTTTAGATAGATCATTAGAGTTTGGTTTCCTTGGTTGTTTACTTAAATCTGAGAAGCGACCTTTAACCCTTAAGGTGCGTGAGGTACTTTAACCTCTAAACATGAACATTGTAAATTTCCTTTTATATGTCTTCATTGTAAAACAGCTCAGCACTTTAAGGGTTAAAGATGCTGAAAAAAAGCATGCACCGACTGAACATAATAGATGGGTATTTAAATAAAATCAGCATAGTTAATGAGGTACAACGCGTACCCCCCTTTAAACTCTGCCCGTACCCCTGGGGGTGCGCGTACCCCCACTTTGGGAAACACTGCATTATATTACTAAAATAAAATCCATAGATAAATTAACATGGAAATATTATATTTTCTACTATTACGAAAAAAAAAAAAAAAGAGTTAAAAAAAAAACAACTAGGTTGTAGACCAACTTATTACCTATCCTCCGTAACCAGAGACCGTGTCGCCTGTCTTTTTACTTGTGGGAAGAAGAGGAAAGGGCAAAACGCTTGACTTTCCATCAGAGGGTTTTAGTTCGAATCCTGACTCAGAGTTTGCTGATTCCTTCAATGTAGATACTTTATTCCCCGCTTCCCCCCCCCCCCCATGTTCAAAGAACATCAATCGTAAAAAACAAACTCTAAAATATTTCTCAACGTCCACAGAGCCAGAAGCTTTTTTTTTTAATCTAAATGCCGAACCAAAACATGACTATCTGCATTATATCCGTCAAGTATTTCAATTTGGCATATGCTAATGAAAAACCCAGGAGGCGCGGTGGCTGAGCGGTAAAGCGCTTGGCTTCCGAACCGTGGTCCGTGGTTAGAAACCTGTTGAAGACTGGGATTTTTAAATTTCGGGATCCCGTGCGCCTCTGAGTCCACCCAGTTCTAATGGGTACCTGATTTAAGTTGGGGGAAACCGTAGGCCACAGAAACAGATGCCCTTTATTACATCATCTGCCCTAAAGACCACATGGTATGAAAGGGAAATTTTACTTTTTCCTTCACTAATTAAACCCCACACCTGCAGGCATGAAGTGTAGGCCACTAAGCCTTCATTACGTACGGTGTGACTTCACATGGATGACCTCAGCTTCAAGTCAGCAGCTCATCCTGAATTAAAATCTGGTCCAAACTTAAAAGGATGCTTTGTTAAAATGTGTTGACAAACACACGATGGGTTCTTGTAGACTTTAAGTAAAAAAAAAAAAGGTTGAGTACTTTGAGACATTTCGATCAATTGTGCAGATGATGTACACGTCATCTGTTTCTATGGCAGACGGTTAATGAGGATGTTATGTGGCCAGCACAACGACCAACCGCCTTTATTCTCCTCGACTAATGTCAGGTACCCATCACAGTTGGGTAAACTCAGGAGCATTCATTAAAATATCGAAATTTAAATTTCAAGTCATCAACGATTACACCGAAACTCAAACTCTATACCCCGTGGTTCAGAAGCCAAGCGTCTGACAACTCAGCCTCCAAGCCCCCCTCACCCACCATGCGCCCTTCCTCCACCACGCTCCCCTCCTCCACCACGATCCCCTCCTCCACCACGCTCCCCTCCTCCAACACGCTCCACTCCTCCACCACGCTCCCCTCCTCCAACACGCTCCCCTCCTCCAACACGCTCCCATCCTCCACCACGCTCCCCTCCTCCACCACGCTCCCCTCCTCCACCACGCTCTCCTCCTCCACCACGCTCCCCTCCCCCACAACGCTCTCCTCCTCCACCACGCTCTCCTCCTCCAACACGCTCCCCTCCTCCACCATGCTCCCCCCTCCAGCACGCTCCCCTCCTCCAACACGCTCCCCTCCTCCAACACGCTCTCCTCCTCCAACACGCTCCCCTCCTCCACCACGCTCCCCTCCTCCACCACGCTCCCCTCCTCCACCACGCTCCCCTCTCCCACCACGCTCCCCTCCTCCACCACGATCCCTTCCTCCACCACGATCCCCTCCTCCACCACGCTCCCCTCATCCACCACGCTCCCCTCCTCCACCACGCTTCCCTCCTCCACCACGCTCCCCTCCTCCACCACGCTTCCCTCCTCCACCAAGCTCCCCTCCTCCAACACGCTCCCCTCCTCCAACACGCTCCCCTCCTCCAACACGCTCCATCCTCCACCACGCTCTCCTCCTCCACCACGCTCCCCTCCTCCAACAAGCTCCCCTCCTCCACCACGATCCCCTCCTCCACCACGCTCCCCTCATCCACCACGCTCCCCTCCTCCACCACGCTTCCCTCCTCCACCACGCTCCCCTCCTCCACCACGCTTCCCTCCTCCACCAAGCTCCCCTCCTCCAACACGCTCCCCTCCTCCAACACGCTCCCCTCCTCCAACACGCTCCCCTCCTCCACCACGCTCCCCTCCTCCACCACGCTCTCCTCCTCCACCACGCTCCCCTCCTCCAACAAGCTCCCCTCCTCCACCACGCTCCCCTCCTCCAACACGCTCCCCTCCTCCAACACGCTCCCCTCCTCCACCACGCTCCCCTCCTCCACCACGCTCCCCTCCTCCAACAAGCTCCCCTCCTCCAGCACGCTCCCCTCCTCCACCACGCTCCCCTCCTCCAACACGCTCCCCTCCTCCAACACGCTCCCCTCCTCCACCACGCTCCCCTCCTCCAACACGCTCCCCTCCTCCAACACGCTCCCCTCCTCCAACACGCTCCCCTCCTCCAACACGCTCCCCTCCTCCACCACGCTCCCCTCCTCCAACACGCTCCCCTCCTCCAACACGCTCCCCTCCTCCAACACGCTCCCCTCCTCCAACACGCTCCCCTCCTCCAACACGCTCCCCTCCTCCAACACGCTCCCCTCCTCCAACACGCTCCCCTCCTCCAACACGCTCTCCTCCCCAACTATAATCAAGGCACCTCCGACTCCGCATATGTCACAAATTTATCTCATCTTCACGGTAAATAAAAATGTAGTATACAGAATAAATCAACTTTGCGAAGTCGTCGGTAATAGAATACGAAATTGGTGAACAATTGTAATACCATTGTTTCGTTAAAAGCGGGTTACAATTTCTTTGAACACCGTAGAGATACCTGGAACAATGATAGAATATAATTATAAAACAACCAGTCGACCGGCGGCGTAGCATACGCCACTATTTTGCAGGGCCGCCTTAGGCCACTGTAACCAGGGGCGGACTGCCATAGTGGCATTCATGAGACCCTTTAGGTCCTTTTGATTACCGGCCCACCGGCCATTTGCCCAAAAAATTTTCTTTTGAAATTCTAAAGTATACGAAAAAAAGTCAAGAAAATGTCTTGAAATTATTAAAATCTTCTGAAAACTGATGCAAATCTCCTTAAAAACAGACAAAATTGTCATTTCTGGATGTCATTCGATATGGAAAACGCCAATCCTATTAGTAATTTAAAAAAAAACGGCATTGTCAGATTTCATTTAATAAAAAATGTAATAATTATACTTTAATAGTCACTGACATACCAATATAGATCTAAATCTATGTCGACCTCTTAAAAAAAAACAATAGCGATATTTTGCTAGTCAATAGTAAATCTAAAAGGCAGATCTGAATGTTGATCAGCTTTTTGTTGGAAAAACTACTATCTTCTGTAGATGACTCGTAAGGCTAATTTAACAGTGATTTAGTACTTAGTAAAGTATGAATAAAATGCAAAGACGAATTTATTTTCTAATACAAAATCTTAATTTTCACTTATTAGCCATATCACAACACAATATAGGCCCCGCAATCTGTAGGACCGGCCAGGGTGCACAAATGTTTTTTACGTCATATAATTGGAATGGAAGGCACATTATCTATATAAACGTGATTTGAGTACTAGATATATTTATAAAGGATCCGATAAGAGTCATGTAATATTTTTTTAACATCTGTAACGATAGCAATTATAGTATAACATTTACTTTTTATTCATGCAATTAATTCAAGTATTTCAACGAGTCAAAATGCATTGTAATATTAAAGAAAGAAATAACACTTGGACCATAAAAATGGCAAATATAATTCATTATATAGAACACTTTCACAATGATTAGGCTTACACGTAGTTATTGTTATTATTATTATGAAAGGAAAAAATTAACACGTAAGATTTAAATGAAACACTAAACTGATAATTTAAGAGTTATCCCCCTTTAATAAATTACATTGTTATTTTGCTCGGACCCCAGAAATAGAATTGAAGAACAATGAACATGATGTCATTAAAATAATGTAAAATAATGTGATGCTTTTAAACTCTTATAGTCTACACCAGCGGTTCTCAACCTTTTAAGCTCGGCGACGCTTTTTACAATCCCCCACTCTGCCGCGACCCCCCCCCCCCACCCAAACACATACGACAATAGAAGAGTAGACAATAACAATCCATATTTTCGATGGTCTTAGGCGACCCCTGGCAAATGGTCAATCGACCCCCAAGAGGGTCGCGACCCACAGGCTGAGAACCCCTGATCTACACATTCCCTTACGTAACCCCGTTTGGGCCTCTAGTGGTCGTGGGCCGGGCGCAATGAACCCCTTCGCGCCATGGTTGCTACGCCACTGTAGAGAAGATGATGGTTAAGAAGTCAATGCATGAGCAATGATAGACAGAAGAATGATAAAATAAAGAGTGTACTACTATTAAGAAGATTGTCTAAAGAGGCCGTACCGTCATGTCATGTCTCAGGATTTTCTAGTGTAACTTGAATGACAGGGAGATAATCGATTATGGTCACGACTCATCTAAAAAAAAAAAACTGTAAATACATCACTCTAGTGTTCAAATTCTCAAAATAACCTTCTTTCCGTTAACCCTTTTAATTTAACATTCTTTCAAGTAACCAGTCAATTACACGAACTTCTAGAGTGCCGAGTAGAACTTTTAGCATTAAATGGGTTAAGTTGTAATTCATTAGCATCAGGGCCGGTCCTAACAATTGCGGGGCCCTATGCGAAACTGATTGCGCGGGGGCCTAGTCTAGATGAGAAAAAGGATAGTTAGTGAAAATTAAGATTTTGCTTTAGAAAATAAATTCGGCTTTGCATTTTATTCATTCTTTTCAAGTACAAAATTACAATTAAGTTAATTTTTTTTTACGAATCTTGCAACTTATGGCCAGTGACTATAAAAGTAAATACGGTACTGGAACTTCCGGTTATGGGGAAAATGTGTCACTTTATTACATGAAAGCTGACATTGCCTTTTTTTTTTATTGCGCGAATGGCGTTTTCCATAATGAATGACACACGCAAATGATAATTTTGTCTATTTTTCATGAGATTTTTATACGTTTTTAGGAGATTTTAATTAGTGCAGGACATTTTTAAAAAAATGTTCGTATATATTTTGCAATTAATAATTGCACATAGAATTAGCGCGGGGCCTATGAAAGCGCGGGGCCCACAGCGACCGCATAGGTTGCAGTGGCCTAAGACCGGCCCTGATTAGCATACACATATCTTTTCTAGTCCTAGACTTCTACTAGTCAACATTAACTCTCTCTCTCTCTTTTTTTCTATGTGTGTGTGTGTGTGCATAACGGTATGTGTGTATGTGGATACTTTAGACGTGACAAAACATTGTTTCATAGATGTATATTTATATAGGTCAGACCTTGCATGAGTTCACATATTGCCAACAATAACCTAGATAAGTGTCCAGTATTTCATTGCGTTTAATGGTTAGCATTAGTCCATTATTGGGAAATAAAAGTCCAATATCTGGTTCCTCTAGTTAGCGCATTAAAAGAGACACCAAGCTAATTCTAAGCAAGTGTTTGCCTCATACTTTTCTTTTCAACATTTTAAATCCCTGGCCTATATTATGAGAAAAAAAATTGCTTGTCTATTAGTACTATCAAATTATTTTTTTTCTCTGAAAAATTATTATGGTCAAACTAATATTTGCTTAATGTGGTCAACTAGGTGATAATTCTGGTCTCAAAAAATAATTCAAATTTCAAGAGAAATCGTTAGAGCCTTTTTTGAGAAAAAAAATGTTCACCCATGGCGGTTCCAGGTTTTGCCCACTTCAAATGCCCGACTTGAATAGAGGTATTGTAACAAGGTATCTGTGGCATTCAAATCATTGAATTCAAATCATCAGTTGGGTTTTTCTTGGTTTTCTTTGTATCGATTTGGAACTTTTCCCTTTGTTTATTATCACACATACACTAGGTAATTGATAGAGACTTTGAAAAGGGGAAGTCATCCCCAGCGATGAGTCTAAAGGTCAGTCTAGACCAGCGGTTCTCAACCTTTTATGTTCGGCGACCCCCCCACACACACCCTCACACATACAGCATAGACAATAACAATCCATATTTTCGATGGTCTTAGGCGACCCCTGGCAAATCGTCAATCGACCCCCAAGGGGGTCGCGACCCACAGGTTGAGAACCCCTGGTCTAGACTCTAGCCCTTTCCTATAACAGTTCAATCTGTTATTTCAATCTGCTCGGTCTATGGTTTGTTGACGTATTGTCTCGGCAATTTAAAATTAATGTTAAATATTAAATTAAATAATTTTAAGTTCTGTTTTTTTACCTTCTTTATCTTTTTATCTTATCTTATCTTATCTTATCTTATCTTATATAATACAGAAGTTACTTCTAAAAAGAAGATGATTACGTCCTACGCGTCATGCATTTAGTAATGCATATTAACCAATAACCTAAATTCTGCCAAGTCACTGGATTTCCTGGCTGGCTCAGGCAACCCATTCCATGCTCTAATAGCACTAGGGAAGAAGGAGTATTTGTACAAATGTGTCCTAGCATATGGAACCTTGTTAAAAATAAATTATTTCTTTAGAGTCAGTAGCTGCTCTCTTTAAATGATAATACAACGGACGCCACTTATACAAGCAAATTACTTGCCATATATTTTTGAGAGAGTGTGGGGCTACTTCTAGATAATATAAAGAGATACCACTCATCATGTATTATAAAATAATAAATAAGTCTAGTAGACTGTTAAAATCTTGAAGAGCCTTCATTCAACAATGTTGTAACCGGCACATGTAATCAGTAAGGAGTCAGTCGTTATGTTAACAATAGTGGGTGCTCAGAAAATGACCAGTCAGACGTGCTCCAACAGTCAATCCAATAAGACTTCGAGACCGGTATGAGACAGGGGCGCATCCTTTTCCTTCTAGACATCGACTGCATAATGAGGAGAGAAGCAAAACTTTGGTATTCCAAGGCGTGGACTGAATCGAATGATAGAATTGGGTAAACTTGGTTTTGGCAGACGACGTTAGTAAGATGTGTCCGGACACAATTACAACCAAATGTGTCAAGACACAACTGCAATCAGATATGTCAAGGCACAGCTACAATCAGATGTGTCAAGACACAGATACGAGCAGATGTGTCAAGACACAGCTACAATCAGATGTGTCAAGACACAGATACAATCAGATGTGCCAAGACACAATTACAATCAGATGTGTCAAAACACAGCTAGAATTAGATGTGCCAAGACACAACTTTAACCAGATGTGTCAAGACACAACTAGATCTCTATGGCGGTGTTACGAGCAGTGGGGGAGCATTTCAGAGATCCGCCTCTACACTAGTAATTCAGATATCTAGGACAGGTAGAGCGTTGAACTGAATTAGTTTCACATAGATCTAATTATCTACCTTTAGAATGTTCTTCGTACTTTCGTTTCTGGAGTGACCTTTAAGTGCTAGAAAAGCGGCTCCTCGACAGTTTGCTCGGGTCAATTACGTTCAACCGTGTCAGGCCACAACTAATACTGCAGCCATCAGAATGTCATGTGCTCTCTCAATGACAACAACAAAAAACGCCTACCCCTTCTTTCCTCGTGCCGTTAGAGCATGGTACGGACTGCCTGAATCAGCCAGGAAAACCAATGACTTGTAAAAAAAAAAATGTAAAATGTTTGACATGTTTTGGATGTTCCTTTATAGTTTAACATTATTTACTTCCTAGTCCAAACCTCCCGCAGGACCACGGAGGATGGCAGCGGGCAGGGTATGAACCCAGGACCATCGAGAAGTCTGACTAACAGTCCAGCGCGCATACCGCACGTCAGGCAGCAGAGTTAAGGTCAGTGACATGCACGACTATTAGAATATGCAGATCAAACAAAGACATACAATTAAAAAGTTATTTGACTTGGGTTAGGCCAATAGTATAGTATGCATCCTCTGTTTGGGACCCCTCAACTCAAGAAAACATTAAGAAACTAGAACATATACACAATAGAGCAGTGAGATTTATAACAAACGAATATTCCAATTTGATTAGAGTAACACCTTTAGTCAAATCACTAAATGTAGAGACACTTTAAGACAGAAGGATAAAAAGTAAAGTAGCCATAATACACTAAACCATAATTTATAAATTAGAAAAACAAAAACCTAACAAAATACTCAGAAAGACACAAAGATAGAGGCGCATTACTTATTCCAAATGCTAGAAAAAAATTCGTACTACTGCTCCTTCTTCCCTAGTGCCATTAGAGAATGGGATGGGTTGCCTGAATCAGCCAGGAAAACCAACGACTTAGCAGAGTTTAAGTCATGACTAGATTGACACTTGAAATAGTAGGAAGTAATTGCGATAATAGTAACGTCTGTAATATATAAGATAAAAGTGACGAGTTTTTAACATGAGTGACGTCTTAGCTGTCCAGGGGGAAGTTGTATTTTTAATTCAGGGATCCTCTATTTACGAGGTTTAAGTTGCACGACTTTATGGCACTGCCAAATATATAAGATTTTTAAATATGGCCACTACACTGTCATTGTTATAGAACCTGGAATATAGTCTGGATCTTATTCGAATAGAGGAACGCATACTGCAAGTGTTTTTACAAGACTATATATAACTACTACGATATGTCTACTGTATGCAGACCTTCCGCGTAGGAGAAAAAAACCTGAAAAGTTTCTTTGACTTTTAGAAGTAGAATAGATAAACAGGGGAAAAAACACGACATCACGTGAGCAATTAATGTCTAAACTCATGCTACACTACCGTACAGTAATTGTATGTTAATGAATGTTTGAAGAATTTATCTTTAGATGTTTAGTTGTATGTTTTGGAATGTTATACTTAGCTTAGTGTCTATTACATTTAAAATGGTTTGTTTATAACAGAGTTGTGCAAACTGTGGGTTGCACCCCTTTAATTGGGGCGAGGGTCCTGCTAAGAAGGGGGTGGGCGAACTCGGCATTTTTATTTCATCCATTCAACCACCCCGGTGGCGCTACAGCCCATGGAGGGCTCTGGCCTGCACATCCTTCAGATCTCTCTTGAGATTTTCGTCTCCATGTCCGAAGTTGTAGATCCGCCCCTACATAGTCAGTCCATCGTCTTCGTGGTCTGCCACTGGGTTGCCTGCCCTTTTGTTCTTTTTTTGCTTTGTCGGCGTACAATTTTCGCACCTCTGACATTCTTTCAAGGTGACCTGCTCAGCGAAGTCTGTTCTTTTTTATATGGATTTTGTCAAGGCTCTTTTTCTTCTCCAATGTACGTATGTGTACTTCAATGCTGATTACTAAATGTACCCCAAGTCCTGGGCAATACCGTAACGACACATGTAACGACAGAATAAAGATTCAGAATGCCAATTCACAGACATATAACATGTTTATTACATACGCTGTAATATAATACAGGCTCAGTTCTGACAGTATCAATTAAAATATCTGTGGCATTTTACGTCTCGAGAGACGATCTTTTCCCTTTGCAACTTCTTGTGTGACTAAAGAGGCCAATCCTTGATACACAGCTGCGATCGCAGGTTGGGCATATATAATCACCAGGCGCCGTTGCATTTTCACCCTTCTTTCTGATTCTGTTGTGTATGGCATCTGCAATCTTTGACCCTTCCTTTATGCTCTCTCTCCATGAGGATCTGTCCAGTGCCACCTCTTCCCAGTTGCCAGTGTCGATTTTGAAGAGCTTCATGTCGCGTTTGCATACATCCGTATAACGTAAAAGTGGGCGACCAGCGGCTCTCCTGCCTTCTATCAGATCGCCATACAGGATGTCCTGTGGAAGTCGACCTTCTGGCATTCTACGAACGTGGCCAAGCCAGCCAAGGCGTCTGCTGCTGATAACAGAGCGGATGTCCTGGCACCCTGCTCTTTGTAGCACTTCCTCATTGGTTATCTTATCTTGCCACCTTATTTTAAAGATCCGCCTTAGGCATCGGAGGTGGAAAACATTCAGCTTTTTTTCCTGCCATGAGTAGGTTGACCATGTTTCACTTCCGTACAGCAAGGTGCTCAACACACAGGTCCGGTAGACTAGGGCTTTAGTACTGTTAGTCAACAATATGTTGTCCCAGACTCTTTTCTGCAGCCGTGACATGGTGGCCATTGCCTTGGCTATCCTGTTGTTTATGTCTTTATCCAGTAGAGTGTTGTTGGATATGATGGAGCCAAGGTAACAAAAGTGATCAACAATTTCTAGTGGTTGGCCATTAATGCTTACTTGAGGTGCAGTGTTTGTGTTTTGGACAAGTATCTTAGTCTTGCTTTGACTGATGTTTAAGCTGAACTTCTGGCAAGCAGCAGATAATTTGTCAACCAGGCACTGTAGCTGAATATCAGAATCGGCCACAATAGCTGCATCATCAGCATACAGGAGTTCCCTGACGAGTAGCTTCCTAACCTTGGTTTTTGCCCGCAGCCTTGAAACATTAAATAGTTTTCCAGAGGATCTTGTATGGAGAAACACACCTTCGTTTATGTCGTTGTACGCATAATACAGAGACAGGAGAAGAATATGCCAAACAGAGTAGGAGCGAGCACACATCCCTGCTTGACACCACTGCAAACCTCAAAAGGTGCTGATTGGGCTCCATTGAATTTGACAGTGCATTTAGTTTCCTCGTGAAAACACTCAATGAACTGCAGTAGTTTGGGAGGGCAACCTATTTTCTTCAGGAGTTTGAAAAGGCCACTTCTGCTGACCATGTCAAAAGCTTTAGTCAGATCAATTAAAATATAACAGCTCAATATCCCATAGACTGGAATAATGACTATACAGAAAATAATTAGTCTACACTACGACTATATCTATAACCAAAAGTCCAACTGTCCTGGACTAGGAACAAAACCACACTGCCTTATTATGAGTTACATTATATTCAACAAAAACATCTCACCAAGTAAAAACAATCCAAAACAATAACAGTTTTTGAAGTCAACAACCTGAATAGCCCCTCCCCCCTTCTCCTCTACAGTAAACAGGAGCCCCCAGGCTGACCAGAACTCAGTCCTGACAGATTTCCATCATTGGCGGGTCTTCATACAACTGGTAAATGGTAATGTACAAATACAATTACTGTTGTTGTAATGTATGCGTCACAAGACTGTAATATAGATGTCATAAGACTTTAGTGTATGTCATAAGACTTTAGCGTAGATGTCACGAGAATGTAATATAGATGTCGCGAGACTTTAATATAGATGTTGCGAGACTTTAATATAGATGTAGCGAGACTAATATAGATGTAGCGAGACTGAAGTGTAGATGTCACGAGACTGTAGTCATGGGAATGTATTGTAGATGTCATGAGAATGTAATGTAGATTTCACGAGACTGTATTAGATGTCATGAGAATGTAATGTAGATGTCACGAGACTGTAATGTAGATGTCACGAGACTGTAATGTAGATGTCACGAGACTGTAATGTAGATGTCACGAGACTGTAATGTAGATGTCACGAAAATGTTGTGTAGATGTCACGAGACTGTAGTGTAGATGTCACGAGACTGTAGTGTAGATGTCACGATACTGTAATGTAGATGTCACGAGACTGTAATGTAGATGTCACGAAAATGTGTAGATGTCACGAGACTGTAGTGTACATGTCACGAGACTGTAATGTAGATGTCACGAGGCTGTAATGTAGATGTTACGAAAATATGTAGATGTCACGAGACTGTAGTGTACATGTCACGAGACTGTAATGTAGATGTCACGAGGCTGTAATGTAGATGTTACGAAAATGTGTAGATGTCACGAGACTGTAGTGTAGATGTCACGAGACTGTAATGTAGATGTCACGAAAATGTTGTGTAGATGTCACGAGACTGTAGTGTAGATTTCACGAGACTGTAGTGTAGATGTCACGAGACCGTAATGTAGATGTCACGTGGTTGTGTTGTTAAGGTCACTTGATTATCACGTTGTTACATGTATACAAAAGGGAAGAGGATATAACACTAACAGGATCAGAGACTCGTTGAGAGAGGGGGGTGGGTGGTGGTCAGGTATAAACATTTTTGATAAATGTGACCTCACAAATCTATCCAATGCTTATTGGAGATTGCTACTCAAATTAATCAGAGTAATCTCCTCTATGTTTACACATTGTTGTCTGTAGTTTGCTATATAACATATACAAAGGGAGAGAGAAAAAGGAGAATATGTTTAATTGTTCAACTCAATAAAGGTTGTATCAAGTTTGTTTATTTTAAATATTATGATTGTTTTGTTCTCGAATTATCTGTTCTCTTTTGTAAACTAGAAATTAAAGATTCTTTGACTTTCACGTGACATTACAATTAAATACAATGCTTCTATTGCTATGTCTCACAACATATCTTCTACTTTGTATGTTTGTAGCTAATGTCCCCTTGTTGACCAGGCATATGTATGGGTTACATCCCCCTGATCGTTAGTGTATTAGTTAAGTCTCACGTCAAGATGCCATCCTTGTTACAGGTCCATTCGATGGCCATGGCGGTGACCAGTACATTTCAATGGCAAGACTATCTGGTGTTTGGTGTCATGTTGCTGGTATCATCTGTCATAGGTTTATACTTTGGAATCAAGTCCAAGAAGAGGCATACGGTCAGTGCTGAGGAGATGTTGACAGGTAGGTCTAGAGACATGTTAGTCTAGAGACATGTTGGTCTAGAGACATGTTGGTCTAGAGACAGGTAGGTCTAGAGACAGGTAGGTCTTTAGACATGTTGGTCTATAGACATGTTGGTCTAGAGACATGTTGGTCTAGAGACATGTTGGTCTAGAGACAGGTAGGTCTAGAGACAGGTAGGTCTAGAGACAGGTAGGTCTAGAGACATGTTGGTCTAGAGACATGTTGGTCTAGAACCATGTTGGTCTAGAGACATGTTGGTCTAGAGACATGTTGGTCTAGAGACATGTTGGTCTATAGACATGTTGGTCTAGAGACATGTTGGTCTAGAGACATGTTGGTCTAGAGACATGTTGGTCTATAGACATGTTGGTCTAGAGACATGTTGGTCTAGAGACATGTTGGTCTAGAGACATGTTGGTCTATAGACATGTTGGTCTAGAGACATGTTGGTCTAGAGACATGTTGGTCTAGAGACATGTTGGTCTATAGACATGTTGGTCTAGAGACATGTTGGTCTAGAGACATGTTGGTCTAGAGACATGTTAGTCTAGAGACATGTTGGTCTAGAGACATGTTGGTCTAGAGACAGGTAGGTCTAGAGACATTTAGGTCTAGAGACATGTTGGTCTATAGACATGTTGGTCTAGAGACATGTAGGTCTAAAGACATGTTTGTCTAGAGACAGGTAGGTCTAGAGACATGTTGGTCTAGAGACATGTAGGTCTAGAGACATGTTTGTCTAGAGACAGGTAGGTCTAGAGACATGTTGGTCTAGAGATATGTTGGTCTAGAGACATGTTGGTCTAGAGACATGTTAGTCTAGAGATAGGTAGGTCTTGAGACCGTTATCTTTACAGACAAGTATTTTATGTATGTCTAGAGCAGTAACTTGTTGCCACCGCTGGCTAGCATCTGTGAAAGGGGAGCAGTTTTGTAAGTCTCTCTTGCCAGTACATAGCCTCTCCACAGCAAGTCCTATGCAGTACCTCCTCGTTGTGGCAGATGGAAACTGAGGCTGCGAAGCCTCAGGCTAAACTGCAAGGGTCTCGGAGGAGGTTTGGCCCCAAGATGTGAGGCAGGCATGGCCCGTCGGCGTGCGGACACGCCCTGTTGCCCACAAACCAAACCCCTAGCTATAGGTCAATAGCCGCACTGCCTTGTGTGTGTGTCCCTGTAAGGTCTAAGGCTAAGGGAGTAAACCCTAACAGAAAATCCGGTCCTGGAGCCCCGTAGGCGGGGGGACAGTAGTAAGACTACTGCTCTCTGGCAAACTCCTGCAGCCACCTGTCCCCAAATTGTGATGGCTCGCCATCCCTTTGGACCCGGTCAGTATGGAAGAGAGGCGTGTGCTGACGTGTGGGCAGCCCAGCACTCGCAAATTTACCGCCCAGGCTTTCCCCCAGCAATGGAGAGGTCACTCCATCTCTGACAGTAATGTCTTTGCCACAGAGAGCAGTAGCGTCACTGGGGGGGGGGGTCTACATAAGGGGGTGACACCCAAGTGGAAAAAATGCATTTTTGTAAACGCACTTTGCAGACAACCTTTCAAAAATAAAGTAAGTGACTATAGCTAAATATTTAAATATTCTAAACAGTCTCTCACAGTTCAGTATTAACTCGTCCCAACATTTCTTAAGTCAATTCCATTTGACTTGTGATCTTCTTACTATAAGAAAAAATAATGCGTTGTAGACGCCAGGAGAGTATTTAAGCTCAAAAATGCAGAAAAATCTGGCCAACTTTTGGGCGCTCCCCCAAACTTTTATGCTTCTTTGTGAGATAACGCTGTCTAAATAGGTGAACTTTTCTATTTGTTCAAGATCTGTATGACCAATGTTGAATGGGGCACTGGATGACCAGCAGTCAATACGCATGACTGAGTGCCTCTCCTTTTGAAGTTTTTCTTTATCTCTTGTTTACATTTAACTGTATTCCCAAGCAATGCTTAGTTAACTGCACTATCTAGTCCGTTTGGTTCATTCTATGGGAAAACGAATGCAACCTGATTCAGATTTTTATGACAACTTCGATGGCTAACAGAAAGAGAAATGTGGCTAAGATACGCCCTTGTCTCACACCCGTTTCGATGTTAAGGAACTCCATTATTCCATCATCTGTTATAATACAACAAATTGATTTGCTAGAGATTTCGCAAAATCGTCATATATTGTTTCGAGATACCATAGTCTCGTTCTTTATTTAAGGTTATTCTCGATGGTCGCCATCAAGCGCTTTCTGTTACTCCAGGCGTCGTTCTATTGTGATTATGCGATGGTAATTCTATATGTTCAGTGTATGATCTGCTTTTTATGAAGCATTTGAGTAACACTAGTATGGTGTAAACGAGTTTGCATGAGGAGGTCTTAATAAATTGTAATTAAGAAAACTAATTCAATTCAATATTTCTACTTTCCATTATTTTACTTTTTTTTAATGAATGAAATAACTTATGGAAAAATGTCATAGACTACGTCAGTGATGCCCAAAATAGGGCCCGCTAGCCATATCCGGCCCTTGATGTGGTTCCATCCGGCCCGCCAAAACATCGGTGTATCAAGTGGTTGAAAAAGTGTATCTTTACCTACATTGGGGCACTAATTTTATTCTAATGGATTGGTACCATGGCCTTTAACATCTGTACTTTATGAGATGGGACTCTGAATGTAGAATCTAAAAGTAAAAGTGAACGGATCTTGACTTGTTTACGGAACATTATTAAAAGCCAACAAGTTTGTTCCGTAAAGAAAGTTTGACTGTTTAAAAAAAATGAGCAACATTTAAACGGCATTCTTGATTTGAGCCGCAAATTGAAGATTGTTTAATTACGGGTACTTAAAACCACAGGTTTCTACTTTCTAATAGTTTCAGCTTAATTACATTTCATTTCTGCATCTTTTTGTTGATGTGGCCCGCGACACGAGTGTTGGAAATTAAAACGTCCCGCAGGAAGAGTAAGGTTGGGCATCACTGGACTACCTTACTGTAAAATAGAACCGACAACAATTTTAAAGTTTACAAATAATTAGCTTACAGTATTATGGTTCAACTTAAACGAAATATAGTCGTTAGGGACGGAAATAATTGGGGTAACATCTTTTAACTTCCCGCACCGGGTGACATCGACCCTAGTGACGCCATTGTCTAGAGATAGGTAGATATAAAGACTGGTAGGTCTACAGACAAGAGTTCAGAAAATTCATTTACAATGATTAGAATAGTTTAGGCCCCAACTGGAAAGTAATTAGAGTGCTTACAATTATTGACAATGGTGTCAATTACGAGTTGCACTGTCACAAATGTTGACTTTTAACCACTTTGAAATACATTTTGTTTCATTGGCCTCCTTCAGTCGTAGAACGACTATGGTTCATCTCGGAGCACACTTCCTCAAGTGTCCGTGGAGCCCTATTTTTGGAGAGACACTCCCGTCCACAGATAGCGCAGGTTAAGATGGCTTTTGCTTCGGTGGGTAGAGGAGCTGGCCGTTTTTCGGATAGTACGTTTTTCTTCCTGAGCTGAGACCAATGTACTTTCACTGTCCATAGCTTCTTTGGTCATTGTCTCTCTCTCCATCTGGTGCGGTCTAGAGCTATGTCTTTGTTTAAGTTAGGAAAAAAAGCACAATTGGTATGTTCTTCTATACACAGGTGGCGACATTGGAGGTCAGAGTTCAGGCCATCTGTGACGATTGGTCTCACTTCAACCCTCGACCCTAAAGTTATAAACTTTGACCTCATTTCGTTATGGAAATTTCAAGTTAACTGGCTGGTTAGCGAGGATGCCCGTTGAAATTCTAAATCACCCTCTGTCCTTAACAAGTATAAACAAGCATCCCCAACTCATGCCAATTTCCCATTAGAGATGAGTGGGCAGTTGGTGCGTCCTAAAGAATATGAGTGGACTGAGGGGCGTCCTAAAAATATGAGTGTACTGAGGGGCTTCCAAAAAATATGAGTGGGCAGTGGGGCGTCTTAAAAATATGAGTGGGCTGAGGGGCGTCCTAAAAATATGAGTGGGCAGTGGGGCAACCTAAAAAATTTGAGTGGGCAGTGGGGAGTCCTAAAAATATGAGTAGGCAGTGGGGCGACCTAAAAATATGAGTAGGCAGTGGGGAGTTCTAAAAATATGAGTGGGCAGTGGGGCGACCTAAAAATATGAGTAGGCAGTGGGGCGACCTAAAAATATGAGTAGGCAGTGGGGCGACCTAAAATATGAGTGGGCAGTGGGGCGACCTAAAAATATGAGTAGGCAGTGAGGGGTCCTAAAAATATGAGTGGGCACTGGGGCGACCTAAAATATGAATGGGCAGTGGGGCGACCTAAAAATATGAGTAGGCAGTGGGGCGACCTAAAAATATAAGTGGGCAGTGGGGAGTCCTAAAAATATGAGTAGGCAGTGGGGCGACCTAAAAATATGAGTAGGCAGTGGGGCGACCTAAAAATATGAGTAGGCAGTGGGGAGTCCTAAAAATACGAGTAGGCAGTGGGGAGTCCTAAAAATATGAGTGGGCAGTGGGGCGACCTAAAAATATCAGTGGGCACTGGGGCGACCTAAAATATGAATGGGCAGTGGGGCGACCTAAAAATATGAGTAGGCAGTGGGGGGGTCCTAAAAATATGAGTAGGCAGTGGGGAGTCCTAAAAATATGAGTAGGCAGTGGGGCGACCTAAAAATATGAGTGGGCAGTGGGGAGTCCTAAAAATATGAGTAGGCAGTGGGGCGACCTAAAAATATGAGTAGGCAGTGGGGAGTCCTAAAAATATGAGTAGGCAGTGGGGTGACCTAAAAATATGAGTGGGCAGTGGGGAGTCCTAAAAATATGAGTGGGCAGTGGGGAGTACTAAAAATATGAGTAGGCAGTGGGGCGACCTAAAAATGTGTAGGCAGTGGAGCGACCTAAAAATATGAGTAGGCAGTGGGGAGTCCTAAAATTTTGAGTAGGCAGTGGGGCGACCTAAAAATATGAGTAGGCAGTGGGGCGACCTAAAAATATGAGTAGGCAGTGGGGAGTCCTAAAAATATGAGTAGGCAGTGGGGAGTCCTAAAAATATGAGTAGGCAGTGGGGAGTCCTAAAAATATGAGTAGGCAGTGGGGAGTCCTAAAAATACGAGTAGGCAGTGGGGAGTCCTAAAAATATGAGTGGGCAGTGGGGCGACCTAAAAATATCAGTGGGCACTGGGGCGACCTAAAATATGAATGGGCAGTGGGGCGACCTAAAAATATGAGTAGGCAGTGGGGGGGTCCTAAAAATATGAGTAGGCAGTGGGGAGTCCTAAAAATATGAGTAGGCAGTGGGGCGACCTAAAAATATGAGTAGGCAGTGGGGAGTCCTAAAAATATGAGTAGGCAGTGGGGAGTCCTAAAAATATGAGTAGGCAGTGGGGAGTCCTAAAAATATGAGTAGGCAGTAGGGAGTCCTAAAAATATGAGTGGGCAGTGGGGCGACCTAAAAATATGTGTAGGCAGTGGGGCGACCTAAAAATATGAGTAGGCAGTGGGGCGACCTAAAAATATGAGTAGGCAGTGGGGCGACCTAAAAAATATGAGTAGGCAGTGGGGAGTCATAAAAATATGAGTAGGCAGTGGGGAGGCCTAAAATTTGAGTGGGCTGTGGGGTGACCTAAAAATATGAGTGGGCAGTGGGGTGACCTAAAAATATGAGTGGGCAGTGGGGAGTCCTAAAAATATGAGTAGGCAGTGGGGCGACCTAAAAATGTGTAGGCAGTAGAGCGACCTAAAAAATATGAGTAGGCAGTGGGGAGTCCTAAAATTTTGAGTAGGCAGTGGGGCGACCTAAAAATATGAGTAGGCAGTGGGGCGACCTAAAAATATGAGTAGGCAGTGGGGAGTCCTAAAAATATGAGTAGGCAGTGGGGAGTCCTAAAAATATGAGTAGGCAGTGGGGAGTCCTAAAAATATGAGTAGGCAGTGGGGCGACCTAAAAATATGAGTGGGCAGTAGGGCGACCTAAAAATATAAGTAGGACGTGGGGCGACCTAAAAATATGAGTAGGCAGTGGGGCGACCTGAAAATATGAGTGGGCAGTGGGGAGTCCTAAAAATATGAGTAGGCAGTGGGGCGACCTAAAAATATGAGTAGGCGTTTGGGCGACCTAAAAATATGAGTAGGCAGTGGGGAGTCCTAAAAATATGAGTAGGCAGTGGGGAGTCCTAAAAATATGAGTGGGCACTGGGGCGACCTAAAATATGAATGGGCAGTGGGGCGACCTAAAAATATGAGTAGGCAGTGGGGGGTCCTAAAAATATGAGTAGGCAGTGGGGAGTCCTAAAAATATGAGTAGGCAGTGGGGCGACCTAAAATATGAGTAGGCAGTGGGGAGTCCTAAAAACTATGAGTAGGCAGTGGGGAGTCCTAAAAATATGAGTAGGCAGTGGGGAGTCCTAAAAATATGAGTAGGCAGTGGGGAGTCCTAAAAATATGAGTGGGCAGTGGGGCGACCTAAAAATATGTGTAGGCAGTGGGGCGACCTAAAAATATGAGTAGGCGGTGGGGCGACCTAAAAATATTAGTAGGCAGTGGGGCGACCTAAAAAATATGAGTAGGCAGTGGGGAGTCATAAAAATATGAGTAGGCAGTGGGGAGTCCTAAAATTTAAGTGGGCTGTGGGGTGACCTAAAAATATGAGTGGGCAGTGGGGTGACCTAAAAATATGAGTGGGCAGTGGGGAGTCCTAAAAATATGAGTGGGCAGTGGGGAGTACTAAAAATATGAGTAGGCAGTGGGGCGACCTAAAAATGTGTAGGCAGTGGAGCGACCTAAAAAATATGAGTAGGCAGTGGGGAGTCCTAAAATTTTGAGTAGGCAGTGGGGCGACCTAAAAATATAAGTAGGCAGTGGGGCGACCTAAAAATATGAGTAGGCAGTGGGGAGTCCTAAAAATATGAGTAGGCAGTGGGGAGTCCTAAAAATATGAGTAGGCAGTGGGGCGACCTAAAAATATGAGTAGGCAGTGGGGCGACCTGAAAATATGAGTGGGCAGTGGGGAGTCCTAAAAAATATGAGTAGGCAGTGGGGCGACCTAAAAATATGAGTAGGCGTTTGGGCGACCTAAAAATATGAGTAGGCAGTGGGGAGTCCTAAAAATATGAGTAGGCAGTGGGGAGTCCTAAAAATATGAGTGGGCAGTGGGGCGACCTAAAAATATCAGTGGGCACTGGGGAAACCTAAAATATGAATGGGCAGTGGGGCGACCTAAAAATATGAGTAGGCAGTAGGGGGGGTCCTACAAATATGAGTAGGCAGTGGGGAGTCCTAAAAATATGAGTAGGCAGTGGGGCGACCTAAAAATATGAGTGGGCAGTGGGAGTCCTAAAAATATGAGTAGGCAGTGGGGCGACCTAAAAATATGAGTAGGCAGTGGGGAGTCCTAAAAATATGAGTAGGCAGTGGGGAGTCCTAAAAATATGAGTGGGCAGTGGGGCGACCTAAAAATATGTGTAGGCAGTGGGGCGACCTAAAAAATATGAGTAGGCAGTGGGGCGACCTAAAAATATGAGTAGGCAGTGGGGCGACCTAAAAAATATGAGTAGGCAGTGGGGAGTCATAAAAATATGAGTAGGCAGTGGGGAGTCCTAAAAATATGAGTGGGCAGTGGGGAGTACTAAAAATATGAGTAGGCAAAGGGGCGACCTAAAAATGTGTAGGCAGTGGAGCGACCTAAAAGTATGAGTAGGCAGTGGGGAGTCCTAAAATTTTGAGTAGCCAGTGTGGCGACCTAAAAATATGAGTAGGCAGTGGGGCGACCTAAAAATATGAGTAGGCAGTGGGGAGTCCTAAAAATATGAGTAGGCAGTGGGGAGTCATAAAAATATGAGTAGGCAGTGGGGAGTCCTAAAATTTGAGTGGGCTGTGGGGTGACCTAAAAATATGAGTGGGCAGTGGGGTGACCTAAAAATATGAGTGGGCAGTGGGGAGTCCTAAAAATATGAGTGGGCAGTGGGGAGTACTAAAAATATGAGTAGGCAGTGGGGCGACCTAAAAATGTGTAGGCAGTGGAGCGACCTAAAAATATGAGTAGACAGTGGGGAATCCTAAAATTTTGAGTAGGCAGTGGGGCGACCTAAAAATATGAGTAGGCAGTGGGGCGACCTAAAAATATGAGTAGGCAGTGGTGAGTCCTAAAAATATGAGTAGGCAGTGGGGAGTCCTAAAAATATGAGTAGGCAGTGGGGAGTCCTAAAAATATGAGTAGGCAGTGGGGAGTCCTAAAAATATGAGTAGGCAGTGGGGAGTCCTAAAAATATGAGTAGGCAGTGGGGAGTCCTAAAAATACGAGTAGGCAGTGGGGAGTCCTAAAAATATGAGTGGGCAGTGGGGCGACCTAAAAATATCAGTGGGCACTGGGGCGACCTAAAATATGAATGGGCAGTGGGGCGACCTAAAAATATGAGTAGGCAGTGGGGGGGGGGGTCCTAAAAATATGAGTAGGCAGTGGGGAGTCCTAAAAATATGAGTAGGCAGTGGGGCGACCTAAAAATATGAGTGGGCAGTGGGGAGTCCTAAAAATATGAGTAGGCAGTGGGGCGACCTAAAAATATGAGTAGGCAGTGGGGAGTCCTAAAAATATGAGTAGGCAGTGGGGAGTCCTAAAAATATGAGTGGGCAGTGGGGCGACCTAAAAATATGTGTAGGCAGTGGGGCGACCTAAAAAATATGAGTAGGCAGTGGGGCGACCTAAAAATATGAGTAGGCAGTGGGGCGACCTAAAAAAATATGAGTAGGCAGTGGGGAGTCATAAAAATATGAGTAGGCAGTGGGGAGTCCTAAAATTTGAGTGGGCTGTGGGGTGACCTAAAAATATGAGTGGGCAGTGGGGTGACCTAAAAATATGAGTGGGCAGTGGGGAGTCCTAAAAATATGAGTGGGCAGTGGGGAGTACTAAAAATATGAGTAGGCAGTGGGGCGACCTAAAAATGTGTAGGCAGTGGAGCGACCTAAAAATATGAGTAGGCAGTGGGGAGTCCTAAAATTTTGAGTAGGCAGTGGGGCGACCTAAAAATATGAGTAGGCAGTGGGGCGACCTAAAAATATGAGTAGGCAGTGGGGAGTCCTAAAAATATGAGTAGGCAGTGGGGAGTCCTAAAAATATGAGTAGGCAGTGGGGAGTCCTAAAAATATGAGTAGGCAGTGGGGAGTCCTAAAAATATGAGTAGGCAGTGGGGAGTCCTAAAAATATGAGTAGGCAGTGGGGAGTCCTAAAAATACGAGTAGGCAGTGGGGAGTCCTAAAAATATGAGTGGGCAGTGGGGCGACCTAAAAATATCAGTGGGCACTGGGGCGACCTAAAATATGAATGGGCAGTGGGGCGACCTAAAAATATGAGTAGGCAGTGGGGGGGGGGTCCTAAAAATATGAGTAGGCAGTGGGGAGTCCTAAAAATATGAGTAGGCAGTGGGGCGACCTAAAAATATGAGTGGGCAGTGGGGAGTCCTAAAAATATGAGTAGGCAGTGGGGCGACCTAAAAATATGAGTAGGCAGTGGGGAGTCCTAAAAATATGAGTAGGCAGTGGGGAGTCCTAAAAATATGAGTGGGCAGTAGGGCGACCTAAAAATATGTGTAGGCAGTGGGGCGACCTAAAAAAATATGAGTAGGCAGTGGGGCGACCTAAAAATATGAGTAGGCAGTGGGGCGACCTAAAAAAATATGAGTAGGCAGTGGGGAGTCATAAAAATATGAGTAGGCAGTGGGGAGTCCTAAAATTTGAGTGGGCTGTGGGGTGACCTAAAAATATGAGTGGGCAGTGGGGTGACCTAAAAATATGAGTGGGCAGTGGGGAGTCCTAAAAATATGAGTGGGCAGTGGGGAGTACTAAAAATATGAGTAGGCAGTGGGGCGACCTAAAAATGTGTAGGCAGTGGAGCGACCTAAAAATATGAGTAGGCAGTGGGGAGTCCTAAAATTTTGAGTAGGCAGTGGGGCGACCTAAAAATATGAGTAGGCAGTGGGGCGACCTAAAAATATGAGTAGGCAGTGGGGAGTCCTAAAAATATGAGTAGGCAGTGGGGAGTCCTAAAAATATGAGTAGGCAGTGGGGAGTCCTAAAAATATGAGTAGGCAGTGGGGCGACCTAAAAATATGAGTGGGCAGTGAGGCGACCTAAAAATATAAGTAGGCAGTGGGGCGACCTAAAAATATGAGTAGGCAGTGGGGCGACCTGAAAATATGAGTGGGCAGTGGGGAGTCCTAAAAATATGAGTAGGCAGTGGGGCGACCTAAAAATATGAGTAGGCGTTTGGGCGACCTAAAAATATGAGTAGGCAGTGGGGCGACCTAAAAAAAAATATGAGTAGGCAGTGAGGCGACCTAAAAATATAAGTAGGCAGTGGGGCGACCTAAAAATATGAGTAGGCAGTGGGGCGACCTGAAAATATGAGTGGGCAGTGGGGAGTCCTAAAAATATGAGTAGGCAGTGGGGCGACCTTAAAAAATATGAGTAGGCGTTTGGGCGACCTAAAAATATGAGTAGGCAGTGGGGCGACCTAAAAAAAATATGAGTAGGCAGTGGGGCGACCTAAAAATATGAGTAGGCAGTGGGGAGTCCTAAAAATATGTGTTGGCAGTGGGGCGACCTAAAAATATGAGTGGGCAGTTGGGCGACCTAAAAATATGAGTAGGCAGTGGGGCGACCTAAAAATATGAGTAGGCAGTGGGGCGACCTAAAAATATGAGTAGGCAGTGGGGAGTCCTAAAAATATGAGTAGGCAGTGGGGAGTCCTAAAAATTTGAGTGGGCACTGGGGCGACCTAAAATATGAGTGGGCAGTGGGGCGACCTAAAAATATGAGTGGGCAGTGGGGAGTACTAAAAATATGAGTAGGCAGTGGGGCGACCTAAAAATGTGTAGGCAGTGGAGCGACCTAAAAATTTGAGTAGGCAGTGGGGCGACCTAAAAATATGAGTAGGCAGTGGGGCGACCTAAAAATGTGTAGGCAGTGGAGCGACCTAAAAATATGAGTAGGCAGTGGGGCGACCTAAAAATATGAGTAGGCAGTGTGGCGACCTAAAAATATGAGTAGGCAGTGGGGCGACCTAAAAATATGAGTAGGCAGTGTGGCGACCTAAAAATATGAGTAGGCAGTGGGGCGACCTAAAAATATGAGTAGGCAGTGGGGAGTCCTAAAAATATGAGTAGGCAGTGGGGAGTCCTAAAATTATGAGTAGGCAGTGGGGAGTCCTTAAAAATATGAGTAGGCAGTGGGGCGACCTTAAAAAATATGAGTGGGCAGTGGGGCGACCTAAAAATATAAGTAGGCAGTGGGGCGACCTAAAAATATGAGTAGGCAGTGGGGCGACCTGAAAATATGAGTGGGCAGTGGGGAGTCCTAAAAATATGAGTAGGCAGTGGGGCGACCTAAAAATATGAGTAGGCAGTGGGGCGACCTAAAAAATATGAGTAGGCAGTGGGGCGACCTAAAAATATGAGTAGGCAGTGGGGAGTCCTAAAAATATGAGTGGGCAGTGGGGCGACCTAAAAATATGAGTAGGCAGTGGGGCGACCTAAAAATATGAGTAGGCAGTGGGGCGACCTAAAAATATGAGTAGGCAGTGGGGAGTCCTAAAAATATGAGTAGGCAGTGGGGAGTCCTAAAAATATGAGTGGGCACTGGGGCGACCTAAAATATGAGTGGGCAGTGGGGCGACCTAAAAATATGAGTAGGCAGTGGGGGGTCCTAAAAATATGAGTAGGCAGTGGGGCGACCTAAAAATATGAGTAGGCAGTGGGGCGACCTAAAAATATGAGTAGGCAGTGGGGAGTCCTAAAAATATGAGTAGGCAGTGGGAAGTCCTAAAAATATGAGTGGGCAGTGGGGCGACCTAAAAATATGAGTGGGCAGTGGGGCGACCTAAAAATATGAGTGGGCAGTGGGGCGACCTAAAAATATGAGTAGGCAGTGGGGAGTCCTAAAAATATGAGTAGGCAGTGGAGCGACCTAAAATATGAGTGGGCAGTGGGGAGTCCTAAAAATATGAGTGGGCAGTGGGGCGACCTAAAACTCCTTTAGTTCAAATTCTCAATGTTTTTATCTGCATTTAAATTTTAATCAGGGTTTCTCTTTTTCATTACTATTATTATTATCCTCATTATTATTATTGCATCACCAGGTAGCAGAAATCTTCCTGTACTCCCTGTGGCGATGTCGCTGGGCGCCAGTTTTACAAGCGCTACAACAATTTTGGGAATTCCAGCTGAGGTGTACCTCAGGGGCGGAGAACAGTGGATCTGGGCGCTGGGACTTATACCATGCTTTTTAATCGCCTCCTTTTTCATAGTCCCAATTTTTTACAAGCTCCAACTTACTAACGCATACGAGGTAATTGTTGGTTTATTTGATGATAGATAGATAGATAGATTGATTGATTGATTGATAGAAATAGATAGATAGATAGATAGATAGATAGATAGATAGATAGATAGATAGATAGATAGATAGATAGATAGATAGATAGATAGATTAGATTGATAGATTTGATAGATTGATAGATTTTATAGATAGATAGATAGGATAGATAGATAGATAGATAGATAGATAGATAGATAGATAGATAGATAGATAGATAGATAGATAGATAGATAGATAGATAGATAGATAGGATAGATAGATAGATAGATAGATAGATAGATAGATAGATAGATAGATAGATAGATAGATAGGGCAATGCGAGATATTGGAAACCTATTTGTTCTTCCCCCCCCCCCCCTAACCTCCCCCAGTTCGTTACTATGCAGCCCAATGATATTTCATTCTTCTACAAAAGTTGGAACAACTCTTACAGAGAACAATTAATCCTTAATTCAACAATCCAGTCTCGGTTCAGAACTAGATCACGGTTGCAATTCAAAAAAAAAAGTTCGAATTAGGGTCTTTCAGTGAAAGAGGTCTTCAATGTGTATCTCTTTTGAACCACAACAGAAGGCATGAACCGATATTTTTGAATAAATTTGAAAAACAAAATTTCTAATTTTTTTATTGTGTCCTCAGTATCTCGAGCTGAGATTTAATTATTTCATCCGAGGTCTCGGATCTTTTTTATTTGCTGTAATCATAGTAAGTATTTTTTTTTAAACATTTAAAAAATTGACTTTATAGTATGATATATGTGTTTTAACTTTTAACAATTAACACCAAGTTAAAAAAAAAAAAAAATAGTTTCTAAGAATTTATATTCATTTTTTTCACTGTTTGGTCAGTAGTCATCACCCTCGTCATCAGGGCCGGATTTAGGTTTGTGGACGCCCGGGGCAGGCTTTTACAAGCAGGGTCTACAAGCTCCAAGTTCTAAGTAATCTAAGTAACTCTCTCTACAAGCTTCAAGTTCTAAGTAACTCTCTCTACAAACTTCAATTTCTAAGTAAATCTCTCTACAAGCTCCAAGTTCTAACTCTCTCTACAAGCTCCAAGTTCTAACTAACTCTCTCTACAAGCTCCAAGTTCTAACTCTCTCTACAAGCTCCAAGTTCTAACTAACTCTCTCTACAAGCTCCAAGTTCTAACTCTCTCTACAAGCTTCAAGTTCTAACTAACTCTCTCTACAAGCTCCAAGTTCTAACTCTCTCTACAAGCTCCAAGTTCTAACTAACTCTCTCTACAAGCTCCAAGTTCTAACTCTCTCTACAAGCTCCAAGTTCTAACTCTCTCTACAAGCTCCAAGTTCTAACTCTCTCTACAAGCTCCAAGTTCTAACTAACTCTCTCTACAAGCTCCAAGTTCTAACTCTCTCTACAAGCTCCAAGTTCTAACTCTCTCTACAAGCTCCAAGTTCTAACTAACTCTCTCTACAAGCTCCAAGTTCTAACTCTCTCTACAAGCTCCAAGTTCTAACTAACTCTCTCTACAAGCTCCAAGTTCTAACTCTCTCTACAAGCTCCAAGTTCTAACTAACTCTCACTACAAGCTCCAAGTTCTAACTCTCTCTCTCTCTACAAGCTCCAAGTTCTAACTCTCTCTCTCTCTCTCTACAATTTCCAAGTTCTAACTAACTCTCTCTACAAGCTCCAAGTTCTAACTAACTCTCTCTACAAGCTCCAAGTTCTAACTAACTCTCTCTACAAGCTCCAATTTCTAACTCTCTCTCTCTCTACAAGCTCCAAGTTCTAACTAACTCTCTCTACAAGCTTCAAGTTCTAACTAACTCTCTCTACAAACTTCAAGTTCTAACTAACTCTCTCTACAAGCTCAAAGTTCTAACTAACTCTCTCTACAAACTTCAAGTTCTAACTAACTCTCTCTACAAACTTCAAGTTCTAACTAACTCTCTCTACAAGCTCAAAGTTCTAACTAACTCTCTCTACAAACTTCAAGTTCTAACTAACTCTCTCTACAAGCTCAAAGTTCTAACTCATCATGGCTGCCTGGCCGTGCGGTTTGCACGCTGGACTGTCGTTCAGATTTATCGATGGTCCCGGGTTCAAACCCTGCCCGCTTCCATCCCCCGTCGTACTGCGGGAGGTTTGGACTAGGAAGTAATTATCTTCAACTCTGAAGGAACATCCGAAACATGTCAAACATTTTTAAAGTCAGGCCTAAAATACCGCTTTTGTTCTCCACCCGTACTTTTTCATATGTACCTGTTCAAACACACCACGTAGACACTTTTATTGCCTCGCGTCTCACAGTCACCCAGCCTTAACTTATCAACAAAAATCGTTCTCTCCTCCAGACCTTGACACATGCGCCCTCTCGTATCTCCAGTCTTCACACTCCGCTTATGAATGATCATATCTAAAAGCATGTCACTTCCACTAGGGTCTCCAAATATTTAAGGCAGGCCCTGGTTGCACGCATTTCTGTAAACATTTTGTGATTAGAGAGTAGTCCAAAATAATAATTGTGTACGCTTTTAAAACGGGATCACATTATCCCTGCTCGAGACTCAAGCCTGTTTTTACTCTCTATCTCTCTCTCTCTCTCTCTTTCTTTTGTTTACACACTGGTCTCAACATTTTAATGACATGACAATTTGACATGTATCAAATTAGATGTATCAATCTTTTTTTTCCCCTTCCATCACTATGGAAACATAATACGATGACGTAATATGAGTCACGCCCATTTCGTGCTAAATGATAACACTTTCTGCGCGTGCTAAAGAACCGGAAATTTCATGCAGACGACATCAATGAATACAATTATCAGAAGATCACAAGATCGAAATGCACACATACACAAAATAAGAAAAATGCAAATCTTAAGAAGTTTTATCAGCTTGAAAAAATGTATAATCCACTCAACTAGACCACCAAAGTGTATTCATTAGAATAGACGACATATCAAAGATTCTCCTTTTCAGACCATGCGGTCTATAGGGCTAATGATGTAAAGGTCTAGTTCTGTGGCCCACGGTTTATGAGGCTATCATGTGGCCAGCACAAGGACCAACGGCCTTTTCTTAGCCCCTACTAATATCAGGTACCCGTTAGGGCTGGGTGGACTCAGATGTGCCCTATAGATCACAGTCTCTACCAGGATTCGAACCCGGGATCCTCTGGTTTGGAAGTTTGCTTTATCACTCCGCCACAGCGCTTCCTATATCAAAGATTCTTTCTCCTATTTTTTCTGTTTTGCGGTTTTCTAAAGTGTCCTCCAGAATGATAACGCCATGTCTGTCTGTCCGTAGGTCCGTCAACAACTAAAATCAAATTTCAACTAACCTTTATCTGCTCGCTATACGTAAATACTAAACGCAAATTAGTATAAACCAGTTCTTGTTACGCGCGGGTCTTATCTCAAAATAGAAGTTGTGATCCTTCATAGCATAGGTCCAAACGTATGACACACTGCACTCGAATTAATCTGCATTTAAGAAAGATTTGCGCTCCCCTCCAGCGTATAATCTTATCTTATAGATTATATAGTTATTCGTTCAAAGAAGATATAATCTTATCTTATAGATTATATAGTTATTCGTTCAAAGAAGATAATTACCGCCCAATGTGTGTTCGTCAGTCTAGTGCTAATGGTGTTATGTCTAATTATGTCTTATTATGCTACTCTTAGTCATATGTTAATTTTCTCACGGCTCTATGTTGTGTCTGTACTAGTCTCCTGAGTATTTATGTTTTCTTGAGGGGTCCCAAACAGAGAGCACATATTGTTCTAACCGTGGTTAAAAGCATTTCAGTTGTATGTTCTTGTTTGATTTATAAAAATCTCTCTTAATGTTTTGTTTCAGTTGTTTAATCATTATGAGGGTTCCATAATAACTTTTAGGAGCAGAAAAATACTCTTTAATGTCAGGGATATTCTTCTTTTATAGATTGAGCTCTCTATATATAATTTGGGAATCTTTACCACTTATCGCCATTGAAGATCATGATTATTTGCTAATCCTTCCCAATCCGTCATAATGGGCTGGTACCGAGTCATGTTAAAACAACTACTGCTACTGTCTAATGGTATTGTTTTCTATAAATAACATACCTAACAATATGCTTTGTATTAGACATTTTCATACATGGCGAAAAAAAAAATTATAAATAACTAGCTTTTTGGTGCATCCGGTGTACGAAATAACGAAAGTGTTAATAAGCTAGGCTTTTTAAAGGTGTATGGTAATTTTTGTGCAGACTCAAATTCTCTAAGCTGTTTTAATATGGAAAAAGAATTAGAGTTTCACTCTATGCTTTATTTCAAAACTAATTGGCAACTGACTAGCTGCATAAGAAGAAGAAAGATTTGATTCGAAAATCAGCCGCCACGCACTGAGATATTGTTGAAATTATATTTCAAGTCATTGTCATTTGGTTGCCAAAATGTACTCTCTGTTGTTAACGTCCTTGACTTTGCTTAGTTTATAGGGAAAATTTCTTCGTATTTTTTTTGGGGGGCCTAGACATTTTGTTTTATCTATCAGTTACATTGAAATTTACATTCTAATGGTGTGCTTTCAATTTAAAAATAGATCTGCAACATGCGTAGAATATAAAATAAAAAAAAACTTTCTTCCGACCGCAGATAATTTTATTTACGCCATAAAAATATACGCTTGTGGCAATATTGACCTTAACGTGGGTTACGGTTTGACGGGAGGATTCGAATGTCGTAAAATAATTGACTTTGATCAAAAATATCTCAAGAACGAAAAATAGCAAAGGGAAAAAAAATGTCGAAAACTAAGATTGAAATTCCGAGGGCAATATAAACTTTGCATTGTATGTCTGTTTCCTCAAGAACCTGAGCCTTTGTGTTTTACACCTCGGTCTTGACAGGTTTGCAAGGCTGATATTACAATGACATTTATATTCCAAGTTCTATTATAAGCTGCGTAAGAAAAGTGTTTCTTCACTTATAGTTGATGTGTTGATACATGTTTTGTTTGCATTGACAGTTAGTGTATATGGCGGCAGTACTGTATGCTCCAGCTATAGCCCTCAGTCAAGGTGAGTGCTGTCTTATTGTTAGTCTGGGGGGAAGGGTTGAAAGGAAATACAAACTTGATATTGGAATGACTCTAGAAGTTTATTCACGAGAAACTGCTTTTTTTTTCTGGTTTCGTAACATATATTTTTGTGTGCTATCGTACAAATGTTTGCTCATGTATTGCTTTTTAATAAGAACAATTGTAAAACAAATTTCCTCACGGGTAATTATATAATAATAATAATAATTATATTGCAGTCACCGGACTTTCTCGAGAGATTTCAATCCTTGCAATGGGAGCTATATGTACATTCTATACATCTATAGTAAGTAACAGTTTAGAAATCGAGTGAAGTGCTGCCAACCACTAATCCTCACAAATAGAAAAAAAAATATAGATATGCATAGATATAATTATTTTAAAAGTAAACAATGCTTTTTAGTCGCTGGTTTTCTATCAAAATGTTTAGACTGTTCTTGATTATCTATTTTATGCTTTTTTCCCTTGTTACAAAACCTTTATAAAATGTTCATTCTTCAAATGTAAATGACTGAGCTTAATTCTTGATAATCAACGTGTTAAGCAACACAAATTAGTTTTTTAAAAAGGATAAAAAAAAATATGTTAATCTATGCTATAAATAGTTTAACAGAAGGTCAAGGTCAAACGAATGTTGAATTAGTGTCAAAATTCAACTATTAGTAGTTTAATATATTGCAATGTAAAATATTTATTTCACTGATTCTCTAGGGTGGCATCCGAGCTGTGATATGGACTGATGCTTTTCAGTTGGTCATCGTGTGGGCAGGTCTCCTGACAGTCATGTTTAAAGGAGCAGAAGATGCTGGTGGTTGGACCAGAGTCTGGCAGATATCCAACGAAGGGTCAAGGCTACCTAAATTTGAGTAAGCAAAATTATTTTCAGGGTTGCCAACTGAGGCTTTTTTGTGATGGTAGACATGAAATGTTTGAAATAGTTATGTATTTTTTTCTAATGTTGTAATATTTTCTTGACTTCTTAAGCATGAATCCTGACCCATTTGTACGTCACACATTTTGGACTCTGTTTATTGGGGGTGGTTTCAATATGCTGACAGTATATGGAGCCAACCAGGCCAATTTACAGAGATATGCCAGCGTTCGGACATTGTGGGGAGCTAGAACGTAAGTTTTAGAATTTATTTAAGAATCTCTAGCAAGCTTTAGTCCATTACTGTATTAAGTAGGCTATCAGATTTGGGCCAAAAGTATTGCAGCAATTTAACATAAAGGATTTAGTTGCAATCTGATTTTCTGCCCTTTTATACCAGCACTATTCATTTCTTTTGTGCTTTGATACACTTTGGACAGATAAGCCTATATAAGCCTATTTGTGTTGTTTGTCTTTTTTTCTTGTTTGTAGCTGATGAATGCCTTGTGGCCTTAATGTCCTTTGTTTTTACTTGGTACAATGGGGTCTACTATATATCTATTTGTGTTTATTGTATTATCTATACAATCTTTAAAAAAGTGTTCCGTAAAATAATCAATATCAGAAATGTTGCAGTTACCAGACTAAGCTTAAAATGGGATTTTTTTTTCTTAAATTTGATGATAATTGAGCTGCCGGCACTGCAATAAACATGCTATTTAAAATAATATTAATTGGAATGGAAATGTTTAAAACATGGATACATTTTTCACCAACAATCAGCAAAGGTTTGTTTGTAAAATGTTTTACATGTTTTGGATGTTTCTTCAGAGTTGAAGATAATCTACTACCTAGCCCAAACTAATCACAGGATGACAGGGAATGGCAGTGGTATAAACTTGAGACCATTGTCTTGACTTAACGACAGTCAAGTAAGCATACCACACGACCTGGCAGCCATTAAGAAATGACAATGTTTATAAAACTATTAATTTATATTAATTCAAAAGAATGGGGTTTTCCTCTTGACTTGATTTAATTTAAGTATAAACTAGTGAATATAAACTATATATAAATATTAATAACTATGTATATATTTATTTTAAATATTAAAAACTAATATAATCTAATCATATCACTATCATTTCACTGCTGAACAATTTTTTTCTCAGAGCTCTTTTATTGAATCTTCCTATGTGGATATTTTATCTGACCATCTTATGTCTTATGGGTCTCGTCATGTATGTCTATTATCTCACATGTGACCCCCTGAAAACTCAAAAGCTCAAACCGGATCAGGTATTTTGGCATATATTTCGGCTAATAAAATGTAATTAAGCTAGCATTTGTATTATTTTGACAAATTTAAGTTGGCAACTGTTATAAAATCATTCTAATGTTTTTTAATTTATATGATCTTACTAGCTGGTCCCCCTATTTGTACTACAGACCATGGGAAAATTCCCAGGGCTGCCTGGACTTTTTCTGGCTGCAATTTTTAGTGCTTCTATAAGGTATGTACATTCTATACATCTTAGATGTAGCCAAGTGTTTTGGGGGATTTTTCAAAACTTAAAACAGATAAAAAGGTGAGCCTTGGAGAAGTATACATTTCCCCACCATCCATCTATTCCAAACCCTTTAAATCAATAAATGAAAAATCAATCAAAAACAAAAAATTAATGTCGATTGACTTAGATCTGTGTTGTTGTTGTTTTTTTTTACACATTTTAAATGTTCCTTCAGAAAACCTTTTTCTGTTTAAAGTTTAACCTCCTGCAGGATGACAAGTGGATGAATGCAGACATGATTTGAACTAAGGGCCATTGTGATGACATTCCAAACCTTACACCACATGGCCATGCAGCCATCTTTATAGAGTTCATTAATAAAAAGTGTTACAACAGTGCTTAGTGGCTAATTTTAGAATCTTTTATGATAAACTTCAGTTACAAAACAAACGTATTCATTTACATAACAAATAAATAACAAGTCTCATCAGCAAGTTTCTACCTGTCTTTACTACAATTTTGACTATGAAATCCTGTTCTTTGCTATCTCCTGTAGTCATTTACTATAAACATGTTCATGTAAAAAAGAAGTTACTATAGATTTGTTTAATAAGCTGTATTATGTAACAAATAATATTGAGGTATTTTACAGCTTTCTACTATATCTATATTTCAATAACTCTCTAGAAACAACCATAGGTTCTCTCCAAGTTTAGGTGTCCCTGGGTTCAGCTGTAATTACATCAAACACTTAACAACTTGATCAAAATGCAGAAACTTTATTATATTTCATGGCACATATCACACGCTGAACTTACAAATTAACACACTTCCTATCATTCGCGCATATGTTACAACTGACATATATAAAAATAGATTATACACACATACAAACATTCATCCATGACAAGGTACTACATTGCAATGGATCAACTGTAAACATTTGTGTTCATATCTGTTTTAATTGAGCTACTAAATGTCTATAACTTTGGGAACCACTTCATGTGGAATAATTCTCTGTTTTTAATGTTCTCTTGACTGACTTTTAGATTAGAGTCTATATATATGTGTGAATAAATGTGTGTGTATACTTTACTTCTAAATTTTACTCATTATAGTAGCTCTATATTTCTATTGACAGTACAGTGTCATCTGGTATCAACTCATTGACAGCTGTGTCTCTGGAAGATATATTCAAGCCATGTTTTAGATGCATATTTCAAACCAAGCCTTCTGCCAGAATGACTTCCTTAGCTACAATCATTATGGGTAAGCTAGAAATATTATTTTAATCTCACTTATCTCTTCCATTTAGTAATAATATTTTTAAAAGATTATAATTGTGAACAATGTAATGATCAATCGCGTTGTTGTTTTTCTGTTCCTATACAAAGGGAGATAATGTCAGATTCAAAGGAGATAATCCGTTTTTTTAGTGTAATTTATAACATAACAATGACCCACAATTCTGCACAATGTAATGAACAATCAAGTTTGTTCAAAGGGAGATAATGTCATGTTCAAAGGAGATAATCCATTTTGTATTGTTATTTATGACAATACAATGACCCAAAGGATTTGCCATGTCACAATTTTTATTCAAGCTTTTCATATATTCTTGTCTATCTGGCAGCAATTATTGTGGGTTGTGTTACAATCGCACTGACCTATGGAGCAGACTACATAGGAAACACAGCAATTCAAATATCTTTTGGTATATTTGGTATGGTTGGTGGTCCACTACTGGGGCTGATCATGAGCGGCATCTTCTTTCCTTTCATCAACAGCTGGGTAAGTGTTATGGAGCATGTGTGTGTGTGTGTGTTTCCAAGGGGATGATGTTTAAAGGGAGCATTAATTATTGGTCTTAGTTAAATTTGTTAGTATTGTAATAAAAGCTATCTTGAGTTTTTGTTCACAATAAAAATTTGTACAAGTTATTTAAAGTTTATTCATTAAAAATATAATACACCTACATCAGTTTAGTTCTACTAGCTCTTTAAAGCTATAAGCTAACAACTAATCTTCAGCAGGAAGTATAGGATAATTATAGTTTTTTTTATTTTATTACTATGGATACAAACCTATTTTCTTCTCTCTCAGGCTGATTAATATAATTATAATTCTGTTGTTTGTCAGGGTGCTGCTTTTGGCCTACTGGCCAGTCTAGTGGTCAGTCTTTATGTAGGTATTGACCCGGTCATCAATCCTGCACCTAAGTTTAGCCTGCCACTCAGAACAGATGGCTGTCCACTGATAAATGCAACAGTTTGGAATGTTACCAATGTCTATAACAATACTACCACAATAGCCAATCAAGTGTAAGTTTCTTTATTACACAGTGTGTAACCTAGGCCTGTGTTATTCAATAGCTATTAAATAACATATTATACATAAAAAATACAAAAACACACAGTCTAATAAAATACTCAAAAAGGCACATAGATAAAGGCACATTTTTTCATTTTTATTCCGATGATTTCATTGTGGAGGGGAGATAAAACATTTTACATTTTTTAGATAGTGTGTCCTTAGTCATTTTTATTTAACTCCCTTGACCAACTGTTAAACCTTTTGTTAATTAGAACAGAAGTTTAAAAATAAATTTATTACAGATCTTTTGATCATCATCTAAGCAGAATCCCTTTCACCTTTTTAGAGTTTTAACACTATGCATTGAAAATGTCTGTTTTAGATTCATGACGATGTGTACTACGCAAGTTATAAATAACATCTTAGCATCAATCTATTTTCAGATCATTTCAGAGTGACAGGCTCTACCTATCTTACATTCATTATGCTACTCTAGCACTCATTGTGTCCTTCACAGTTGGCATCATTGTGTCTTTAATAACATGTAAGAACGTTTATCTTATCTTATATAATACAGACGTTATTTAAAAAAAAGAAAACCCTAATGCTTTGTTGGTTTTTTTTTATAGTTTCATCAATATGGGGATTCCATGACAGTTTTTCATTTATTATAACACTTGGTATTTTGCGTTTTTAGTCTGTGTTATTGGTTTACCATGAATAACATAAATGGAATTAATTTTTAGTTGTTTTTTTTTATTTTTAATAACTGACATTTTTCTGGGTGGAAAGACAAGCTCCAGTTTTATTCCCATTTCTGTAATTCATCTAATTCTCTTTTTTTAAATTTCTGTATCTTTTTTTTTATTGTTCTATATATTATGCAATTGTCTGCAAATAATCTGGCTTTTGTTCCTGAACTAATGCAATTTGGTAAATGGTTTATGCAAATTAAAAATAATAGTGGACCTCAGACTGTTCTATGAGGTACACCTGAATTTACGGTTATTTGTGTTGATTTGAGCCATTTATTATTACATTTTGTTCTCTCCTTATCAGAAAATCTTTAATCCACTGATGCCACCATCAATGCCAAAAAATTTAAAAATTTTAAGCAAACTATGGTGGTGAACTTTTCATTAGTTTTACCCCAATTTTCATTGAGTAACTCTGGCCTTAAAAAATACTAATTATTATTTGTGCTAGCAGCTAACTAGTTCATTTAGCATTTTATTTTTTAACAATTGAACAATAAAGTTGACCATTATTACTCTTTTATAGTGAATTACCTGATCTGTAAAACTTCTGCATTTTCATCACAGATCTATAGGACTAGTTACTTGACCTCTCCATGCTTCATTTCATATCAGATATAGGACTAATTTTATTCTCTAATTAGCATGCATGATTTAATTAACACATGGTATGCGTAGGGCATATCTTTACAATGATAAAAGCACACTTCGTTCCGTATGCTACAACAATTTTGTACAAATACTCCTTCTTCCCTAGTGCTATTAGAGCATGGAATGGGCTTCCTATGTCAGCATGGAAAACCAACAACTTAGCAGAGTTGAAGTCACTGATTAACATGCATGACTAGATTGACACATGGATAGGAAAAGAACAAAGTATAAAAAAAATATTTTGAACAAGGTACATAGCTTTACATTTCTATGACAGCTTAGCCATGTGAGATGCACTCTGGACTTTCTTTACAATGGTCTTGGGTTCAAACCCTGCCTGCAGCCATCCCCTGCATGATATCAACAACCTGAGAATCGGTGCTATTTTCTTTAGTTCATTTCCATGTCAGAACAGTATTATAGCTGCCTGTTTTCCTTTGCTTTCATAGGTTTCAATAGTGCAATTTTAAGCTGGTTTATGTTTGTAGAATGCAGCCTTATGTTTTGAGAGTTGGAATATTATTTGATTGAATTCTGCCTATCAATTCAACACATTACATTAGCATGTTATAATCTTCATTTTTGAATGAAAGTTTAAGAACCTACAAGCTAGGGGATCTCAATAGATGAAACGTAGAACAGCTGCTTAGCCCAAACTTCCTGCTGGATGACAGAGAATGGCAGCTTGCAGGATTTGAACCCGGACCATTGGAGTGATAGTCCAGAGTGCATTTTTTCTAGGAATGTCTCGGATTATCCCACTTCAAGCCATTTGAACTCAACAACCAACCCTAACCATCCCCCCTCCCTCCATGATTCAGTGCCTACCACGTGTAGGATTAGTTCTTTGACCCCCATCAATGTTACAGATGAGAACAAAACTACTGAATTTATAACAATTTGAAAACAATAAAAATAATAAATTATAGCTTTAATATAATAAATTATAGCTTTAATATAATAAATTATAGCTTTAATATAGTGCTACTTTCATGCTAATAGCATGCTCAGGGCGCTATGGTCCAATCTTGTTTGTGGACTAGTGGGGGTGGGGGTATCTGGGAGAAGGTTTTTTCATGCTGCCTTTAGGCCCTCAGTAAACACAACTCTGCCCAATTTGGGTGTCGAACCTTGAGCCCCCTTCATAGGTAATCAAGTTAGCCTCTCGACCACACATACCACAATATCATAAAAGCTTCTGTCTATTGATAGATAAAAACATTTTTTTAAACAATAGTATTTCAAAATTCCTCTTCAGGTTGTAACAAAGGCAAAACTATTGATGATAGAACTTATTACCATTACAGCTGGCTGTGTTCTAAGAAAGTAAGTGATTATGTTAAAGTACTACTGTTAGTATTGTTAGTTTGTCGGCTGCTGCTGTAAGCTTTCCACAAGCTTATTAATGAATAAATTAGCTTACTTGTTTTAAGGCTAAGAGATTTTCTTTAATTGCCAAGAGAGGCAAACAGAGGAGGCTCAAGTCACTGTGATGGGTCGAGAGTGAAGTTCAGTTGTGTAAAACTGTAAATGGTCAATGTTTAATGAAGATATTGTGTGGTTAGTGGTTAGCACAATGACAAACGGCCTGTACTTTACCCTACTAATAATAGGTACCCATTGGAGTAGGGTGGACTCCCTAAGAATCATGAAATAATCCAAGTTACTTGGTCATTGTGCACCTCCATTTTGCATATAGAATAAAACAATATTCTAGCAAACAGTAAAACAAGACAAACTCCAGGTTCAATCTGGCAACTAGTATTCATGCTTCTACAACTTCCTCTTAAAGTTTCATTATCTCATTCATACAAGCTGAGCTCCATCAGAACTATCAATCTTACTAATACAACATTGAGTTATTTACCTTTCATGTCCCATACATTCGATGTAAAAACATATCTGAAAACATTCTCAACTGTTTTCTGATAAAAGTATTAAATATAAATAAGTATACAATGTAAGGGGGATAATAAATACAAAAACACCATGACAAAAACTAATCCACACGTAAGGGCAACAACTGCATAACTAAAGAAAGATAAGATAAGCAATGGGATGATTCTTTGTCATTGAGACCAAACAAAAATGCTTAAATATTCTTTATATAATATAACCTGACAAAATCAATGCAATTTCAAGTAGGTTGGTTTTTATTATCCCTTTAGATTGAACATAATTTCTTCTTTTCCAAATACCCAGAACTCCAGCTATGACTTGGGACAAGATATGACTGACAAGAAAAAAGAAAGACTAGGATCCTTTGATGAGCAGGACTTTCACACTAGAAATGGCATCAGTAACCCAGACTTCCATGATCCTGATATTTTGAAGAAAACAGAAAATCTATAACTAAAGTAAGTCGCATGGTATTCCTGTAAACATATTCCTCCCTTAGTAACCATTGTTTTCATGTAGGAAGTTTGGTGATTTTGTCTATGCTGGAGAGCGTAAAATGACCTCTGGAGCGTGTTAATGTGTAAGGAACTTTAGTTATGATGATTGAATTCTCAACTGAGGATTGTTTTTCTTGTTGTGTTAGTATATCAGGATATGTTAATTTCATTTAGTAAATAGTAAAACTATTTTTTTTTACTGCGAGTATTGACTGATTATAATTGGATTGTGCTTCTGCAATCAGAGAGATATCGACAACCTGAGAATCGGTGCTATTTGCTTTAGTTCATTTCCATGTCAGAACAGTATTATAGCTGCTAGTTTTTCTTTGCTTTCATAGGTTTCAATAGTGCAATTTTAAGCTGGTTTATGTTTGTAGCATGCAGCCTTATGTTTTGAGAGTTGGAATATTATTTGATTGAATTCTGCCTATCAATTCAACACACTCATACTTGCAGATTCTTAATAATGCTCTGAATTATTAGGACAATATCAATGTTAAGTTGATTGAAGTTTAATCTTTTCAAACATATCCTTAGAAAATGAATGTAAATCCAAAGATGAAATAAATCACAATGAAAAATCAGATATAATCTGTTTATGTATTAACTAATGAAACTGATAGCATGAACTGATAAACAATGGCTAACAATTACCAACAATAATAGTCACTATGTTGCTGTGTCTTGTTTTTCTTCTGTGGTCTTAAAAAGATTTTTCTAGAAACTACAAGAATTGTTGAACCTTTCCTTCAGTTGTTTTTTTTTTTCAATTTTGTTTCTACTGGCCAGTATTTTTGTTATTTTACCAAAAGGTAAAGGTCTCAACTTGAAGCTTTGCAGGACAGTTAGAATGGGTTTTTTTTGTGCCCTTTCCATTTATTCTTAATCCGGAAAGAAATAAGATAAGAGTAGATACAGATTTCAAATAGGGATGGATGGGTAGGGTAGGGGTGCAATAATTTTTTACAAAGATTATATCAACTCACTGTGTCTGTATGTCTTGCTGGTAAAAAGTTTGTGCCTTGTTATTTCTCTTATCTTATCTTATCTTATATGATACAGACATTACTTCAAAAAAAGAAGATTACGTCCTACGCGTCATGCATTTAGTCATGCACCCAACACCCAATCTTGGATCAAGCTGAATATTTTGCACAATTATTTCTTTTACCTAACACAAAATAATATAAAAAAAGAAAAGAAAAATTTTATTACATGACTGATCCAAACTAATTAATAAAAGTACATTTTGTATAAGCTTTGGGTTGTTGTTTTTTTTAGTATTTACTATGTTTTTCTTGCTTTCTTTCCTGTTCAACATAACTAGGTCACTGGACTAAATGTGCTGTTGAGCATGAGATTAATGAAATGATGCACACAATCTAATCTTTTATAATTTAATTCTGAGTGCTGCCGAGCCTGAGTTTTTATTTTATGTTAAATTAATGAACTGATGCACACAATCTAATCTTTTACATTTTAATTTTGAATATGTTTCAGACATGAGCAAAGGTTTTGAGATAGTAAAATTTACCAGAGATCCACTAAAGTAGCAACACTAGTAACTGTGACTCTAGGAATGCATCTTTGCTGGCTTCTCAAGACTGCTACTTACCAACTCTCAAAAAGACTTTCATTAATGGTACACATAAAACCTTACAATTTGTAGATGATTTTTTCTGGGAAAGTTCTCACACATGCATTAAATCATAACAGTTGACTTCAAAGGTATTGGGACAGCAATGCACAACTGAAATAATGCATTGAACTCAAGGTAGGCCATACAATTTCCAATACTTATGCCAGGGGCTACAGCCAGCCAAAAAAAAAGCATATCCAGTAGAATCAAACTTCTGCGGCATCACTATAGGAAGAATTTTTGAGAGGCAAAATTGTGTTGCGCCACAGGCTGAATGTGGCTCGCAGGCATCATTGGTTTAGCTTTTTTTTTTTTCTCTTAAGTATTATTATACTTGTCACAAGAGATGCCCATGTAAGACTTTCTATACGCAAATATAACTAAATAAATATGTATGTGTATGTTAAATAAACAGGTGGTTTTTTTTAATGTATAAGTTAATTACATCTAGTCCAACTTATTCAGCATTTATGTATATTACATATTGTTCTTTACTGGGTGCTATCCATGTTTTACCATATGTATTCCAATTGAACTGTAAATATTAAATTTCTTCTTTATTGTTCACTAAAAGTTATAACCATTGCTAATTAAACATTTATTTCATGTGAATTTTATTGTCAAGCTTAATGATATTTACAACTAGCAATGGTTCCAATTTTAATCTCTTAATCAAAGAAATGTTAGCTCAAAATACAATTTTGTCCTATCCTGTATTGGAATTGTATTGAGTGATTTTCTTTGTTTTCTATGTTATGTAAATAGGCTCCTATCAGACAATGACTGCATCAGAAGTGAAAAAATATGCAGGTCACAAGTGGGTTTGCATAATTATGTGAAACACTGCAATCATACTTAATCTTCAGAATTGAAGAAATTGCTATTATTTATTATGTTCTGTTAAACTAATAGCTAGATTTTTAAATATTACAAAATGTAAACAATTACATAAAGTTGTTACATAATGTTATAATTTTTATGAAAATAAAGTTCATTCGTGAGAAAGGGGTTTAGTGTACAAAATATTAATCAATGTTGAGAAATTGTCCAAAAATGTCCACAAAAATTTTTAAATATTGTCATAAATTATTTTTTTTATACGATATATACTTGATATTTTTGTTTCCACTATTTTTAATGTAAATATATTTATTAGCAATGTTAACTTTTAGTATATTTTCTCATTATAAAGTGATGTCCAATAAAAGTTTTATGCCTGCAATCTTCACAATAAATTATGAATGTTAGTTAATGCTTTTATTTCAATCCCTTGTGAGTTCTCAAATTTCTATAAAATTATATACTGAGAGTGCATATAATATCCATTTTTACGTACATCTTATCTGCTGTTACATTCTCATTCAATTTTTTAAACACATACAATACTATTGAGACAGTGAACAACTGGAGGTGAATTTCTAAAACAAAATAATGAATAAAAACCTGGCTGAGGGCTAGCACTTACGATTGTTATTAAGATGGTTTCAAGTTCGAATCCTGCCTGCTACCATCACCTGCCATCCTACAGGAGATTTGTCACCTGCCCTTGAAGTTTTCTTTCTCATCTATTAGGGGTGTTTTTAGGTATACTAATTAGTTTGCATTGGGCGGTATTTGTTGTCAAGAATATTGTGTGTGTTTTACAGTTTTACGTCATGCTTAGTTTATTGTGTTGTTCTTTTACAAGAGAGAGTGTTCTAACTGTAGATTCTGTTTGCACTACAGTTTTCACATGTTGATATTTTGGTACAGGTGTTGTTAATTAAAGTTGTGATTTAGTAGCATTGCTAGATCTAACTTATTCTTTGATTAAGGGTGTTGGTCTTGGGGCTACAATGGTGTATGTAGTTTTGAGCTCACCCTTGGAGCCGGGACTGGCCCTTGATTAATTTGAGCCTTGCATCTCTGTGTTGTAGTATTGGAAGCTACCGGGCTGTGTGGCCAAAAATGTGTGTGTAAGCGTGAGGTGTGTTCATTTGTACAATTAATAATGCATTAACTTATTATCACATGATTTGTACATATTCTGAATATTAAATATTTGTATTTAGTATTGCAAATTATTTTTCAACGATGGTTGATCACTTATTTACAGTTTGGTTATTATGCTAATTGGTTCACTGTTGTTCTTTAATTAATTCATTAGCCTGCTGAGGTGGGGAACACAGTTCATTATACCATCCCCTAGCTCAGCGGTTCTCAACCTTTTAAGCTTGGCGACCCTATTTACCTCCCCACCCCACTCTGCTGTGACCCCTGGCCACAGCTATAGAAGAATAGACAAAATACAATCCATATTTTCAATGGTCTTAGGCGACCACTGACAAATCGTCAGTCCACCCTGCAAGGGGTCGGGACCCACATGTTGAGAATCCCTGCCCTAGCTAGACCCGTAAAACTCATCTTGACAATCGAAACCTTTTTTTTTTCCTAACAAGATGAGGTTGTTGTTGAATTTGTATCTGCATTTTTATTTTTGTCTTTCATGCAGTAAAAAAAAAATGTCATCCATGATAGTTTTTTATTTGACTCTTCTGAGATTTGTGTGAATATTTACTTTAGCTAAGGGAAGTAGTCAACATTATGCAGTTCTAAGATTTTAGAGTTAAGTACCTTAGCCTGCAGCTGGCAAAAAAAGTCACATGTTGCAGCTTATTTAACAGCTTTGACCCCAAAATTAATTTTAAATGGATGATACTGCAAAATGTATACTGAATATTCCAACCTGTATTCAATTTCAAAAACTTAACTCTATACTCTATACACACACAAAATTAACTATTGAAATGTTCTTTCCATCTGTTCAAAAACTTAACTCTATACTCTATACACACACAAAATTAACTATTGAAATGTTCTTTCCATCTGTTCTTTGACTGAGCTTTATAATGGAGTTTATTTTTTTAAGATATTTCTTTTCCACTTCAATGAGGCCTTCCCAACTTAAACAGGAAAGGAGATATCCTCAGCAGATGATCACAGATATAGACCTTATTTGACCTCACCCTGTTTCAGCTTGTATCAGCACTTGTGGTTTTTACTTGAAAAATATAGCAGACTTAGCAAACAGAAAGAAAACCTTTTTTTAAAAAATTAAAAGAAACTAAGGCAGAAAGAGCCCATAAAAAGTACCTTAAAATCAAACACCTAACCCAAAGAGTTATCAGACAGCTGCAGAGCGAATGCATATATAAACATAACACTTAGCTTGCAATATTAAACAAGTTTAATAATAAAATTCAAAAGAACAAAATTATCACAACGCATTACTTGTTCAAAATTGCATAAAATTTCTATAAGTAAAAAAAAAACATTTCAATGTATGAAGACATTCTCAGTAATTGTTCTTTATTTTGCAATGGCATTGCGTGGAGTTTAAAATAGTACTTAGATAACCTACATGTTAAATCTGCTCTTTCACAAACCAATATTCTATTAAATGCAATGAACATTTTCCAGTGAAAAAAGCTGCCACATAACAGCAGGGACGTAGAGAACAAATGGAAAAAAAAAGGTCAAGGAACAAACACAAATTTAAACAACTCAAATTGACCTCACATTAAGCACTGATTTATCAAAAAAAAAACATAGTTTGGGAATAACATTTTATTTTTCTTGTTTGATTATTTTACAAGTTTCAGGCACTCCATCGGAAATGAAGATGATTACATCCTAGCCCATACCTCCTGCAGGATGGAAGGGGAGAGCAGCAGGCTGGGTTTGAACTCAGGACCACTGTCATAACATTACTAAGTGCACACCACACACACCAGGCTACCACTCTTGAGGGAGGAATGGAACAAGAGGGGGCTAAGTCATCTGACATTTGATGTGTATTAAACTAAACCCAATTATTTGTGGTTAACTACCTTAAGGGATGTTTCATTTTTAAAAATGTACAAGAAGGAAATTTATGATCACTAAATAGTTTCTCTAAATTACAACCTTATAAACAATAACCGAAAGTTATTTTGTTGTGGGTTTTTTTGCTGCTTGTATTAAAGTTTTCAAAAGTAGAACATATTTGAACATTGTATGACTGTTAAGCCAAACCATATTGGGACAATCACAAGTGGAATGTTACTCTTTAGTCTTATAATCACATTAAGCCCTTCACACTTTTAAAACAACTTCTATCCAGACATCTGCTACAGAGAGGTGAATGGGTTATTGTTACATTAAAAACCACTAGCTTTCCCATTTCATTTTTTTCCTAAGGAAATTGGCTAACAGCACACCATTTTTAGTGAAAGGGAAGGAGAAATGCTGGTTATTACTAACTGTCAGAAGATTTTACTGAATGGGGCAAACTTTGAGGATAAAAACAAATTGAGATTCAAACAACAGCGCAAAATTGAACACTCCAAACATAACCAAAAAAAAAAAATTGTCTTGAAAAACTACCAAGAAAGCTGGAAAAAACAAAAACGGGGAAAACATAGACATGGTTTGAAGTACAACCACTTTGAATAACAACCTTTTCACTGAACTATATATATATGTGTGTTCCAAGTACAATTTTCAGTAAATAACTTTTAGAAAAAAAAATTCATCATAAAAAGCATAAGGAAATCATTTGAAGGAATTTAAAATAAATATATATATATCAGTTTGTAGAACATGCTTAAATAAAGTATGGCATCAGACATATTTTGTGCATGGTACAAAATGGCATAAGCCACACACCTGTTTATAAAATCTGTTAAAAACAAAAAACATTATGTTAAATAAATTTTAACAAAAAGACTAATTATTTTTTTATTATTTTGAAAAAAGTTCTACATTTTTTTTTATTTGAAAAATATAAATTCTATTTTATGAATAATTTCTTGATTCAAGCAATTTTATATAGTAATAGATTTCAGCCCGTATGTACAAGGATAAATATAAGTTATGGTTTTACATTGACAAACACACTTTTCACTAGCATAGTGGATTTATTGACCTGAGTGACGAGTTGTAGGTACTGATTTCATCTTTTCAAAACAGATTCACACTTTTCTTGATTTCCTTATAGCAATTAATCACACAGACATAAATCCAATCAAACAAGTCCGACAATTTTACATGCAGAGCTACATAATGTCAACTCATCATACCTGTAACACATCGCAGCATCAACTATCAACTCAGACAAATAAACTAACAATCATATACGATAGTTTCACAGTTTAAAGCAATTACATCCGACACGTAAACAACAAATCATTTCATTAATTTCACAGTTTTAACCTGTTGAGTCAAACAAATCATCAAGCACACATAACCTAGTATAAGAAGTCAGTGTTACGGTCCTTTGATTGAATTCCCTGAGATACAGAAAGACACATCGTCTTTAGTCTGCCTGTCCTTGACCGACACAACAGTTAGCTCACTGCTCAGGTCTATTGTATTTCCTTCTTTTTCCTGTGAAGGAAAAAAATTACTAATAGATATAATGTCATTTAAAAACACACAAGCACACACTTAAGCACATTAATTCACTTACATACACACAGAGAGCTGGAGTTACAACATGCAAGACTGTATACCCACCCATGACCTCCCCCTTAAAATAAGCTTTCACATTTCAAAAGTATAAAATGTGTAACAAAATATGCATCTATAAGAACATGAAATTAATTGTACAAGAACTCTATTTTTTTCTAACAAACATCTATGTTTTTAGAGTTCCTAAAATTAAGTGCATTGAAAGGGCTGAGGAATCCTCTAAAACCCTAGCACCTTAATTAACTCAATTCTGGCAATGCGTAAATATATATATATATTATTTTTACTTACATATCAAATAAATGGACAAAAAATAAATATGAACATAGATTTCTGTTCAGTAAAATAAATTATCAGTGTATATCATTTAAGAAAATAGTCAATTGAAACAATTTATTTTTTTATTGATCCTCACCGTTTTGTAATCAAGCAACATTTCTTTAAAGGCCATGAAGTCACTGAAGGTCAGCAAGATTTCAAAAATCTCTCCTTCTAATTCTTCCTTTCTCTCCCTGAAAGAAAAGGTTCATAGTTACAAGACATAGACAAAACCAACAATGTATGGTCTATTTGTAATATGCTACATAGTTACGAGACATAGACAAAACCAACAATGTATGGTCTATTTGTAATATGCTACATAGTTACAAGACATAGACAAAACCAACAATGTATGGTCTATTTGTAATATGCTACATAGTTACGAGACATAGACAAAACCAACAATGTATGGTCTATTTGTAATATGCTACATAGTTACAAGACATAGACAAAACCAACAATGTATGGTCTATTTGTAATATGCTACATAGTTACGAGACATAGACAAAACCAACAATGTATGGTCTATTTGTAATATGCTACATAGTTACAAGACATAGACAAAACCAACAATGTATGGTCTATTTGTAATATGCTACATAGTTACAAGATATAGACAGAACCAACAATGTATGGTCTATTTGTAATATGCTACACAGTTACAAGATATAGACAGAACCAACAATGTATGGTCTATTTGTAATATGCTACACAGTTACAAGATATAGACAAAACCAAAAATGTATGGTCTATTTGTAATATGCTGCCACCAAAAAAAAAAAAAGTAACATGTATCAGAGCTTAAAGGTAAATAATATTAGGCAAGTAAATTATCAGCAGAAGTGGGCATGACTAACTGAACTTACTTTCTAGATCTAAGTATGGTGTCACGGTTTCCATTCGGGAAAGTCAAGCTACCACAATCTACAACTATATTCTAGACAAACTGTACTGCAATGCCTTAGATAAAATCAAACTTAACTATGCTGACCTAGACACTGCCACCATGTCCTAGACACTACCAGCACGTCCTCAATGATACCACACTCTACCAACATACCCTAGACATTACAAACATGTGCTAGATACTACCAATTGTCCTAGACATTACCAACATATCCTAGATTCTACCAATATGTCCTAGACATTACCAACATGTCCTAGGCCCTAATGCCATGTTCTAAATTACAACACACTCTAACAACATGCTTTTGATACTTTATTATGGTACCCAACAATTACATGTATTTATACAAGTTACAACTATCTCCCATGAACTATACAATAAACACAGACATAAGTTCTTACTGCAGTTGTTGTGTAAAGTCTGACATAGAAAAATTTGCTAAGCGTTTTTTGAGCTCTGCCTCAAGGTAAGACTCAATGATTGTAATCTGAAATAGAATTGATAAAAAAAAAAAAAATAGGTGATAAAACTTATTCCCTAAATTGATTAAACAATACAAACACAAAAGTAACTTCACCAAAAAATCCAAGCATTACAAATAAACTAAACAGTATTCAGTACTTCCCAGACAGACATATTACATATATTGAATACTAACATATTCCTTGTGTATATCTGTGTAACAAAACTTGTTCTCTTCTGTGTCCTCAAATTCTTTATAGTATTTTTCTAGAAATCCATTCTGAATGATTTGAAAAGGCTCCTCTAAAAAAAATATAGATAGATATATTTGTGAAGAAGTGAAAATTAATCTATAATTCAATAGTAACAAGGAATTTTTACAAAAAAAAAAACAGTTAAGTTCCCCATTCAAACCTTGCAATCCATAGGGCAGATGATATTCTACTTCTTCTTCTTCTAGCCAGCTTTATTGCTGCTGAGCTGTGAGCTCTTTTGCTTTGCAGACTGTGCCAAGGAAAAAAAGTGTGCTGTTTTCTTGAGTTGTTATGTTGGGCTGTAGTGGAAGTAGGGTCTGCCTTAGGCGGATTAGGGAGGGGCATTCAAAGAGGATATGGTTTAAGGTTTCATAAGGGTGGGCGCAGTGTCTACAAAGGGGGAGTTGTGTGGAGTTTATTTTGTTCAGATCGTAATTTAATAGAGGTGTGTATCCTGTTCTTAGTTGAAAAATTGTAGATAGTTCTTTGCGGGGGAGGAAGTTAATACTGTCCAGTTTGTTAGTCATTTCTTTGTACATGGCTCTGCCTGTGTTTCCTGATGCCCATTGGTTGAGCCACTCCTTTTTGTTATTGTTGACTAACATTGACCTTAGGGTGAGGTAGCTTACAGGTCTGTCTGGTTGTTCCATAGGTCAGATGATATAAAGGTTACATTACAGCTGAGTGGACTTAAGATCTCAAAATTAAAAACTCAAGTCTCTCTAATATTTGAACCCAGGACTCCGGTTCAGACGACAAGCATTTTACCACTCATCCACCAAGCCTCCTTAATGAGGTGAGTTTGAATTTAAAAACTCATGTTGATTAGGAATACAAGATTTCAAATGAGCTAAATTTGCTGAGAAACTAAATGTGGCATGGACATCTGCTTCTACATACTCCCCAAACATGTCCACAAAAGAATGTGGACCAAAGGCTCTAGGAATACTACAGAAGCATGTCATACACGATATACAAAGCATTAATATTTATAAAAGTAAAGTAAACCTTTAGGATTCAAATGTGTATATTTCTTTCTGGGTTAATGAAACATATATTTGATCAACATTTTAATGTATCAACAAACAAAATCTATCATTAGTGTTTCTCACAAACAGAAATACTTTCTTACCCATAATGATATCTTCAATACAACCAATAACTGTATCAAAATAGGCATCTTTTGATGAGCTATAACAAGCAGAAATGTTCAAGAATCACTGACAGAAAAGATGTTTATTATATTTTCACCATTATAACATCATTTTCAAAAAGACTCTTTAAAATAAACTATCTTACATAATATTAAATAGCATGAAGGCAATGAAAATTTCATGTTAGTTGAAAATAAGTTATTTTTTTCTAGTAATTTTTGGTAGATGCAAATTTATTGATTTTAAATTTAAATTATGAAGTTCATTTTTTTCTAAAAATAGCTCTGGTATATTACGAAAATATTAAAGGACTGATGGTTCATAACCATATTGAAAACAGCTAAAAGAATGATCTAGGTCAGTGATGCCCAAACTACAGCCTAAGAGCCATATCTGGCTTGTGGCGCTCAGTTATATGGTACCTCAAAAGTCTGCTCATAGGGTGATTCTTCTTCATAACTGTCATAAGAGTTGATACTACGACTCTTGGAAGCTTGCCTCTATATCCTTGTTTGAACAAACTTCTGTCTGTGAAAGATCCAAGCAGATGTACATTTTTACATCCCTATAACTGATGGCTTGTAACCCAAGACGCTCAGGTGAAAAGTGAGGCCAAAGGCTGAGCACACTGTGAAACTCCCCCATATTTATTCTCTGTACCACATCAGTTAAGCAGGTGTCTAACATAAAAAGGACCCCTTGTGAAACAGTATGTGGATAATCACATAATGTTGTGGCTTTCTCTCATCACTTCAAATGCAATGACTCAGTCCATAGGCACCCCTTAGGCTTTGGCTTTGTTATTGATGTATTTTTCTCCTTTAATGGTTGTTTCCACTCGAGCGCCATGTTGAGGCTGATCATAAAGAAGCAGGATTCAAAGAGTTTTAGTGGTGATGTGGTCCATGAACACACTAGCTGCAAATGTATTTGGCCCCAAGGCACAAAAACAATTTTACATCACTGGCCTAGATTAGATGGTGAAGACAACTCTATGAGTCAACATAAAAAAAAACAAAAAACATCAGGTCTGAATGGAAGCAGACAGTAAAGCAGACATCAATGGACTTATCTATAATACTTTGAAGAGCTAATGATTAAAATATATTAACACTTACAGTCCAGTTTCTAGGTCTTCATCTAAATTGTCATCTCCAATGACTAGGTCAACCTCCATGTCACCTTTAATAAAAAACAGTTCAAGTGAATAATTTTGTAAAATGAAATAAATAAAACACAGTTAAAATGAGTGACATTAAGTGTTAAATAAGATTTATAACTGTTAAGCATACATTTTTTCTTGCTATATAAATAAAAGAAAATAGCCAAGATCAAATTTCAATCTGTAGGTAAAAACCTAGGCTGGTTGATTTAACCTAACCATTATAATAACAGAATAAAGCTTAACATGCATGAGTTAATTGACCTTCGAACATGCATAAGAGGTAATCATCTTTTTTCTGAGGTAACATAGTTTTATAAGATAAGGCAGTAACATTTGCAATATCCTTTTAATCTGATCTCTGGCAGAAATACATGCCTCATACATCTAGAAATCTAGATCTATTGGCCATAATATTTTAGAAAATAAACAGATTGGAATTGTCGATTGAGCTAATAATAATGAAGATCAAAGAGTATAATTAAAAAACAGCACTTTTAAAAACAAATAATAGAGATAGTCATATAGTCTATAAAAGTGGGACATAACGGTAATTATCTTTTTTTTTGGAAGTAACATCTGTAATATATAAGAAAAGATTTTTAAAAGTCTCTCTATATGAGTAGATCTATTAAATCTATATATCTTAATATCTATCTTATCTTATCTTATATAATACAGACGTTACTTCAAAAAAAAAGATGATTACGTCCTATGCGTCATGCATTTTAACCAATGACTTAAATTCTGCCAAGTCACTGGTTTTTCTGGCTAGCTCAGGCAACCCATTCCATGCTCTAATAGCACTAGGGAAGAAGGAGTATTTGTACAAATTTGTCCTAGCATATAGGACGAGGAATGTGCCTTTATTTTTGTGTCTTTCAGAGTATTTTATTAAATTTTGTTTTTGTATTTGAAGATTATGGTTCAGTGTTTTATGTATAATTGCTACTTTACTTTTGAGTCTTCTGTCCTGAAGGCTTTCTAAATTTAGTGATTTTACTAATGGCGTTACCCTAGTCAAATGTGAATATTCGTTTGTTATGAATCTCACTGCTCTATTTTGTGTTTGTTCCAGTTTCTTAATGTTTTCTTGAGTTGATAGATCTAGGCTAGTACTGATGCTCATATTTGTAATAGTAATAATACTACTATAGATCTAAATTTCTAATATTATTATTAAGACTAAAATGTCTAGCTCACAGCTGTGATAGTATAGAGTGTTATAATAATAATCATACAGAAGATAAAATGTGGAAAACATCAATTTTTTAGCCTTGCCATTTATTGTTTAAATCTTGACATTCTTGTAGGCTTCTAGCTGTACTGTAACTGTAGTGTTACTAAGAGTTAGTAAGACTAGTCTGTCACTAAAGTGTAGGGCCTACTCTTAAAGTGACTTAAAATAAATTTTCAAGCCTTGCATTCTGAGAATGAGATCTCATATTTTAGACTTAGATAATTCTAGAAAATAGAAAACAGATCTAGATACTACATTCTACATCTAGAATATACATATATCTAATTTCTAACCACTAAGATTAAAATTATGGTAAAGAATTGAGATTTGAATTACTACTACTAGATCTAGTTAGTAGATTGACGTCCACTAAAATTAAAAATCATCGAAAATCCACAAAGCGTGCCTGGATACCAAAAGTCGATCTAACGAAAATCCTTTAGTCATCATTAAAGAAGCAGAAAAGGATTAACATACTAATATTTGGGCGTTGCATAAGCATATGTACAGAATATTTTTAGTGTGATCACTTCTAAATAAACGAACAATTATTTCCTAAGCAAAATACCTTGTGCATGGATATTATTGGAATTAGAAGCCATTTTTACGCTGCCCGGATATGACATCGATTACAAATTTCGTGACATTGTCAAATTTAGCAGTGTAACAATACGAATGTAAGTAAAACTGATTATTATTAAACCTTATTGTTAATATAGACACCCAGATGATATTTAATCACAACATTGAAAGAAATCAAATTATTTTGAAAAGAAATAATCAAATACTTTAAAAACATTTATCTCTCCCAAATTTTTTTTTCAATTATAAAATTTGTTTTGTTAGCTGAATGTGCAGAGAACAGTTTTTTAATGTCTCATTGTTTACAATCAACCATTCGTGTAACATACCAAATCAAAACAAAATCAATGAGCACACTAAATAATGGCGGCCAACTTTACATTAGATGGCAATCCAGATAGTTATTTTAGTTTAGATGATATTTTAGCTAGTCAAGAGAAAGTGCCATGTACATTCAATACACAAGTATCAAATATGGGTAATTTTGTCTTCAAATTAGATTAGTCTGTTGGGGCACCATCATGACCATGGCATGCAAGATTTATCCGTCTTTCTCCGTTCCTCTGTCACTGTCGAGTGTCTTTTGCAAGTTTTGCCTTGAAAAAAAATGTCAGAATGTTTGTAAAATGCTTTACATGTTTCTGATGTTCCTTCAGAGTTGAAGATAATTACTTCCTAGTCCAAACCTCCCACAGGACGACGGGGGATGGGAGCAGGCAGGGTTTGAACCCTGCACTGAGGCTGCACCATCGATAAATCTGAACGACAGTCCAGCGCGCAAACCGCACGACCAGGCAGCCATCCAGAATAGTCTAGAACCTCTTTCAACCATTCAAATTTTAATGGCATGCCATTCCATTCTTTTATTACCTTCTTCTTCGTTCTCATATCTTTTATGACCAATTTATGTTGTCTTAGCATCACTTTCTCTTTCTGCCTCTTGCTCTATTTTCCGTGTAAATGTAGCCAGTGTTACGTGTTACATGTTTCAGATGTTCCTTCAGAGTTGAAGATAGTTACTTCCTAGTCCAAACCTCCCACAGGATGACGGGGGATGGGAGCGGGCAGGGTTTGATCCTGGGACCATCGATAAATCTGAATGACAGTCCAGCGCGCAAACTGCACGACCAGGCAGCCATCCTGTAGTAACCCTGTCTGCCCTGTCTCTAATCTTTTCATTTGTGATGCAGTCTTCAATTTTAAATGTAATACTGTACCTAGGATCCTTCTGTAGCAATTCAATTCCATTGCTAGGATCCTCCTCTTTAGCCGATTTCAGCTCTGCAGTCAGGGTCCAAGACTTACAAGCATATATAAGAAGGTGGCCATGAGATCTAGTAGATGCAAAATCTAAAAGTAATCTTGACTAGTCTCTAGATCAATCTAGACCAGTGATGCCCAACCTAATTCTACCAGCGGGCCATTTTAATTTCCAACACATGACCAAAAAGGTATAAAAAATGAACTAAACAAAATGAAATTGACTTTAAACTAATTTTATGAGAAACCCATGGATGTAGTACTTACATTAATTAATGGGATATTGGAATGTTGTTTTTTTTTCAGGCGTCGGAAAATGGGTTCATTTCTCTACTTCAAATGTGAGCAACATTTTAGCAAGTCTTACCATTGACTCATTTTCTTGTCTCTTTTTGTTAAATATTCCCACCAATGCCGCCATATTTGTTTCATAATGCTGTTCATATGTGTTTTTGTGTTTAAACAGCTACACGTTCCTTATAAAACAAATATGTTGGCTTATTATCATGTTCCACAAAAGAAAAGATCCGTTCACTTTTCCTGGTACATGTTCCATTAAAGTGTTCAATGTTGTGAGACCAATGCATTAGAAAAAAATGAGGGCCCCAACATAGGTAAAGCTTCACTTTTCAACCTTTTGGGGGGGGGGGGGGGGGATTTTTAATTGACGTTTTGGCGGACGGATTTTGCCCGCGGGCCGTACTTTGGGCATCACTGATCTAGACTAATCTAGATCAAGACCTAATTTCTATACCGGTACTTACTAGATCTAGATGACTAGATTATTTCTAGGTCTAGACTCTTGTCTCTCTATACTCTTTATATTTGATATATTTTATAGGATCTATTTCTTGCACCTGTGGTGATCTGTCATACTTTTTGCTCCATCTCTTATTCTTGAGGCAATTTTTATAAGTAGTAAGATGGCCTCTATTGGCCCTGTTCTCAACCAGCTGGGAATAGGCAGAAACCATATTCCCAGTCAACTGTGTATAAGCTTTAACCCCCACAGTCAACTGTGTTTAAGTCAAAATCATATTCCCAGCTGTAGTTGTAAAGAATAGTAAAGTGATTTATGTTTTACTGAATTAAATATGTTTTAATTTTCAAATAATTAATTTAAAGAAATATAGCTTTAAAATCATTTGCAGGAATAAAATAAAATTGGTTGTTATTGATAAATCTTTACAATTTATTAGCCTACAATTATTTTCTCCCTAATAGTAATATAATTAAGGGAAACAATATGTACAAATAGGTTATTTAATATTGCTTTTAGAATTTTTAGGTAATAATTTTGTTAAGACTTTGTGCTGAGTATTTGTAATAGTTATAAAATGTATTAATCTACTGTTGTTGTTTTTTTCATAGTCTTTTAAATGAATTACTAGTATCGCTGTGTTACCAACATTGTCTGGCCATTTCATCCATAGTCACTTTACACCAATCAATTTTTTTTTTTTAAATCAATGTGAAATAGTGCTTTTAAGGCTTTGACTTTAAGCACTCATTTCATATAATATATGCTATACTGCTTATTGATATTTTTTAAATGTGTTTAGAACAGTCGAAATGAAGCTTAGGCTTATAGCAGGAGGCTAAGTGGTTGAGGAGTAAAGTGCTTGGCTTCCAAACCAGGGATCCTGGGTTTGAATCCGAGTAAAGAATGGTATTTTAATTTTGTAATTTTTGGGCTCCTCTGATTCTACCCATCTCGAATGGGTACCTGACACTAGTTGAGGAAAAGCAAATGTGGTTGATTGTTGTGCTGCCCACTTGACACCCACCGAAACAGATGACCTTTACACTATCTGCCCTGTATAGATTGCAAGGTCTGAAGGGGGAACTTTACTTATTTTACTTAGCCTAATAGCATCAAATGATAGATCTTTTTTTTTTGTTCAAAATATAGAAAAAGTTCAAACTAACAAAAGGTGCTATTGCTAGAATTCAAGAGCATTAAAAGTGTGTAGAGAGAGTTTGATCCATCGGAAGATGTTAAAAAAAAAGTTTGGTGGTGTCTTTATAAAAAAAAAAAAAAGAGTCAAAAATTGTGAACGAAGTGATGGGGAAGGGCTCTGGCCAAAAGGTAACAGAGAGCACAGATGAAACATAGTCATAGTAAAATTGAAAATCTGAAGTCAGAAATTGTACACAGGACAAATCTTTTTTTTTGTTGTGGAGGGGGGAAGTGGAATATTTAAACTGATACTAGAATTTACAGCAGAAAGTAGGGGGGGGGGGATAAAGTGGGTCATTCCAATTCAAGTAAAAAGAGAATGGGTTGTTCTATTTCTTTGTAACTTACTAGAATTCGTGGGCTAAAAAGTTGTTGGAGATCGCTAAAATCAGGGAGAACCCTGGCCAAAATAAATAATATAGAGCCTGGGAACAAATTAATAAGCATAGATTGATAATAGTAAGTATCAAAAATGGGCATATTCTAATGATATGTAATATATATTTTCCAAAATGGGTTTCATATCTCTAGGAAGTACCTTCATTATCTCATGATAATTGCTGTGTAACTTTGCATTTGTACTGTTTAAAGAAAAACAGGCCAGAGCAGGAAAGAACATTTTATTGTATGTCTATGGGGGTGACTATGTAGCCAATGCCCAGTCCACAAAATGATGGACACCATTGATGTGGGTAACATTTGGGATTATGTGATGGTTAAAAAGAAGAGCAGTCTGATGTCGGTTAACATTGCAGAGAAGTATTGTGTCATCAATCAAAAACCTTTGAATTTCAGTTTTGGTGTTTACTTAAAATTGTGTACTTCTTGAATTTTATAGCTTTTAAAAAAAAAAAAAAAAAAGAAAGTCTTTAGCCAAAAGAAATAAAGGCAGTTTGTCTTTATGCTGACCATGTGATAAATAAAGGTCTTTAAAAAATTGGTTGAACTTAACTTCATGTGGACAATGATGTTTTTTGAGGGAAAACTTACTGGCCTTTTTTTTTTTAATGTTATCCATATTGAATTTTTTTTTATATTATTATAACCATTTTCTTTAAGGTTATATGGATCAGAGCACAACTGATACAAACATAGTAAGCGGCACAAAGTTGGAGCTTCCATTTTGGCTGGCCAAGTCTCTGGACAGGGGATCACGCAGCATAATAAACATTGATACACCTAAAAACTACAAAGAAGTGTACAGGCAGATCTTTACTGCAGACCCAAATGTGGTTGACCTACATAAACTAGGTCCTTACTTTTATCTTTTTGGTGGAAAGCTCATCTCACTGCACCTACCAGACAATGATGATATTGCCAGTGTGTTGCTTAAGGTAATTCTAAAGTTATAGACATTATCAATTGAAACTGTTAATGTGTTGTTATTTATTAATTAATATTAGAAACTAAATATCTTCAAATATTGACTTACATACTTGAATTATGACTGGCTTTTCATGGCAAATAGGGGAAAGGAATTGTAAAAAAATCAATAATGCAATGGGTTATTAAAGACATGTATCCTAGTAGACATTATTACCAGTTTTCTGTCTTAGTAGTAATCATTGGCTCCATCATATCCAACAACACTCTACTGGATAAAGACATAAACAACAGGATAGCCAAGGCAATGGCCACCATGTCACGGCTGCAGAAAAGAGTCTGGGACAACATATTGCTGACTAACAGTACTAAAGCCCTAGTCTACCGGACCTGTGTGTTGAGCACCTTGCTGTACGGAAGTGAAACATGGTCAACCTACTCATGGCAGGAAAAAAAGCTGAATGTTTTCCACCTCCGATGCCTAAGGCGGATCTTTAAAATAAGGTGGCAAGATAAGATAACCAATGAGGAAGTGCTACAAAGAGCAGGGTGCCAGGACATCCGCTCTGTTATCAGCAGCAGACGCCTTGGCTGGCTTGGCCACGTTCGTAGAGTGCCAGAAGGTCGACTTCCACAGGACATCCTGTATGGCGATCTGATAGAAGGCAGGAGAGCCGCTGGTCGCCCACTTTTACGTTATACGGATGTATGCAAACGCGACATGAAGCTCTTCAAAATCGACACTGGCAACTGGGAAGAGGTGGCACTGGACAGATCCTCATGGAGAGAGAGCATAAAGGAAGGGTCAAAGATTGCAGATGCCATACACAACAGAAGCAGAAAGAAGGGTGAAAATGCAACGGCGCCTGGTGATTATATATGCCCAACCTGCTATCGCAGCTGTGTATCAAGGATTGGCTTCTTTAGTCACACAAGAAGTTGCAAAGGGAAAAGATCGTCTCTCGAGACGTAAAATGCCACAGAGTAATCATTAATATTAGCACTGACTAAAACTGCAGTAATGCAAATAAATAACTATTTCTAAAACATATCTTCCATATGAATATAGGTCAGTGTCTCTTAGATTTTTGCTGTTGCTTTTTAAAGGTGTTTACCATTGATTGGGTCTTATGTATAAATGTGATCATTTGTCCAGTCTCATGTCAGAAAGGGTCACTTTTCTTTTTTTACTTCTTATAGATGAGGCAGTGCTTATTTCCCACTCAAACAAAAAAAAAAAAAAAAACAAGAAAACTTTTTTTTTGTTAAATATTTAAAAAATCTTATATGAAATGTAATTTGTTTGTAATTGATCTAAATCTAGACTAACAACAATAAATCTGTACTAATAATATTTTTACCAATTGTTTTTATTTAGCATTATTTCATGCTTTTAGCTTTCTCAATATGCTATGATCCTATCACTTATCTGGACCCGTTGGTAAAATGGGTTGGAGTGGGGGGAAGAAAGAAAGGGATATCTAGGTGGATTTCACCATAAATGGTTTTTAAAAGCATTTACAAAAAAAGGGGGAATGACCTGAATACGAATTTGTAGCTCACACCTCTTCAAGTCAACGTGCTAACCACTCTGCTAGTTAGGTACTTATGACTAGAGAAGATTGTATAGTTATATATTATTTGTTTCAATTTAGAGTGGTGATCTATAAAGAGGACTAATTCAGCTTATACCATCTTTTGAGTCAAGTATGATTAATTTCCCTTGTTCAAGTTACCAAACAAAATAATTAATTACCAATAGTTAATTTTCTTTAATTCTTGTGTTGTCATTTAAAAGAAATATTTGTGCAAAATTTCTGCTTGATCTGAGATTGGATGTTGGAGAAATAGTTTTTACCTGACAGAAAGACAGTCACTTAATATAAGTTTTGTGAAAAACTGTTGCACTCCTATCCTAACTTTTCTTTCAGACTTTTCAAGGTAGATTCAGAAGAATAATGGATGGTTCTCAGAATACATTGAATGTGGATCTAACATCTCAAGTCAGTTTATTAGATGAGCAAGAAAGATTATTGTTTTCTGCTGGTCAACAAGGACTTCATGACTTTCAAAAGTGGGAAACACGAGAGTCAGAAAAATTATCCACATCCACAATGGTAGCTAACCACAGAAAGCGAAAACGATTTGTCCTTAGTTCTAAGTCTAGTTAATTACAATAGTCTTTTTTTTTTTCCCATGTACATTTTTTACCCATTGAAATTTATTAAATTATACAAGAGATGTGTGAGAGATAGAACGAGAGAGAACTAGGCTTGGGGGGGGGGGATACATAATAGTTTACTGAATTTTTTTTTATCTGTAAGTAAGTAATGTCCATATATATACTTTATTGATAAATATAATTAAATATGTCATGATTAACAATGTTGTGGTTTGTTGTTTGTTTTTTTTTTGTGTAGTAGTTTCCCTTAGGCAGACTGTGGCACACCGTTCTACATCCTGGCAGATCCTGCAGCTAATGATCCCAAACTGTACTGGATACTCCGTTCCTTTGGTCACATCAGCTGCGCGGAGAGGGGGGAACTGCTGTGTGGGCAACATCGTTCCGACCATAAACAATGCCCAGGTTTTCATCTCGCTGCTATCTGTGGACGGGAGTGTCTCTCCAAAATAGAGCTCCACAGCCACATGAGGAAGTGTGCTCTGAGATGAACCATAGTCGTCCTACGACTGAAGGAGGCCAATAATCAGTTTCCTTATTCCCTTTATTTTAATAAAAGTTAATGTTTGTAAAATGTTTTACATGTTTGGGATGTTCCTTCAGAGTTGAAGATAATTACTTTCTAGTCCAAACCTCCCAGGACGACGGGGGATGGAAGCGGGCAGGGTTTGAACCCGGGACCATCGATGAATCTGAACAACAGTCCAGCGCGCAAACTGCACGACCAGGCAGCCATCCATGGATTCTCATGTAACACTATCACTATATCAATGCAGCAGTTTTTCTGTTATTTTACAGCATAACAGTTGTCATGGCTAGTCTTCATTCTTGTTTAACAAACAATACTATGTGGGTTGTTTTTTTGGATGGCTTCGTGGTCGTTAGGTATGCACCTTGATAGTCCTGGGCTCATACCCTGCCCACTTGCATTTCCCCTCGTCCTGTGGGAGGTTTGGACTAGGAACATCCGAAAAATGTAAAACATTTTTAAAACTTTTGTGATACTACTCATGGTATATAGACAGGTTGAAGTTCAAGATATTTTTGTCGGACATGGTTTTCTTTGCTTTCATGTAATATAAAACAAATTAGCCATCAAGGATGAGAAAGTTCTTTAATAGTAACTTTTATTTGGGTCACAAAGATATGCTAACTCACAGACCAGGTCCTCTGTGGCATACCAACCATAGTGAAGGATTTCAATGTACCAGGGTCCTTGACCACTGAGGCACTTAAAAATGGAAGATTAACTGTACTGTAAGAATTTAAATACATCGACGTTTAATGTAGCATTCATAGTGTTATCATTTTACAACAAAAAGAAATGGATGTTAAGAAACTTTCTTTTCATGTGATGTCTCTACAAAATCTGTTCACCTTGTCCTCCACCTCTGCGTTAGTGAGATGCATGCCACTGACAACTTGGCTATATAATGACATTGAAGCAAACTCTAAGAGAGCATTTAGAATACCGGTAGTTCTAGATCATGGAATTGGTTGCCAGAATCAGCTAGGAAAATCAATGATTTAGCAATAAGAATCAGGCACAACGACTGCGTGTAAGAGGTAGTTATCTTTGAAGGAACCTCTGTAAGCAATACATAAAATAGTTTATATAATGGAAATAACAGTACATTTACAGCCACATCATTCAACACTAATATTTACTTCCCTTTTTCTATATCAAATAAAATTAATTAGCTTAACTAAATCCCTCACTTTTCCTGGTCAGCAGCAGTTCCTAGCAGAATATCAAGAGAGATGCCAGCCCATTCTTTTGCATTGTCCAGCCATTTTTTCTTCGGACGAACCTTTCTTCATGCTCCTTCCACTTTACCTTGAAGGATGACTTTTGTCAGTGAGTCATGTCTTACACTAGGACCAAACCAGCTCAGCTTTTGTCTCTTTGCGATTGTTTCTCCTGTTTTCAAGACAGAATGTTAACTAGTTCAAGTAGAAGCTCATTTGTTTTCTTTTCCTGGTATCTGATACCCAGAATTTTTCTGTAGCATTTACTCTCAAAGGCTTGAATTCTTTCAGCATTCAGTGTCCAGCTTTCACAACTATATAGGTCTAGATGTATATGTAGCCTAGGAGTAGGCCTACACTCAGTACAGAGACCACTAGCGAAGAATACAGTTTTTATTATACTGGAAAGCTGATGTCACTCTTTCAAATTTTCCACAGTTCACTCATTAATTAATTAAGTATGTTTTTTGTTTGTTTGTTGTTGTTTTTTTTTAATTGATTCTTGTTTTGTTAAGAGTCAACGAATTTCTTATTTTCGACATAACCCGCTGGTTTTACCAAAATTTATTTTTGGCTACCCATTAAAAATATTAGAAACTATGGACATACTACAGATACGAAACCAAATAATACAGATACGACTGTATTACACACGCATGTTGCACTCTATGTATCGCTTATTGAAGCTACAACTGAAGAACGATTGCGTCTCGAGGGACAGACGTCTGATGAACAACTGTATGTTCCGGTAGTATATAGCAGGTAACGCTTTGCAAATGCGGGACATATAATGGTACGGGTTGTGTTTTTATTTTGTTATTTGTTCGGGGTATAGGCGTGTGCGGGTTATACACGTATGCGAAATAGGAATGTATGAGCGAAAAATACGGTAGGCTAATTTTGCAAAGTTTCAACTTGATCCGAGAATGGGCAGTGCTTTTTTTTTTAATACGGTACGCACCGGTACGGCGTACCGCCACCTTTTTCAAGGTGGGGAAAAAATATTACTTTTCTTGAATTTTAACGTTTATTATTAATTTATTAGTTGTTAAAAGTTAGGTAATCCATCACTGAATACCGGCACCTTATTGGGTTGATCTAAATTATAAGCTTTGTAATAAGTTCTCCTTTCAGACCTTGTGGTCTATAAGGCAGATGATGTAAAGGTCATCTGTATTTGTCGGCCAGAACAACGACCAACCACCTTTACTTTTCCCCAACTAATGTCAGGTACCCATTCGAGATGGGTGGAATCAGAGGCGCCCGAAGATCCCAAAATTAAAAATACATGTACCAGCTGCTAGTCTTTATATTAGGGGTGCACCGGATAGTACTTTTTGATATCCGGCCGGAGCCGGATATAACCGGATAGTAAAATTAGATATTCGGCCGGAGCCGAATACCTACATGACTCGTGACAGCTCGTTTTACTGAAGTTTTTGCAAATCTTCTATATAACATACCTAGATTCATATTATTTTGTTATTTTTTATATTATTACTTTCTTAGTTTAAACTCTATCACTGATTGATAAATTAAAATCAACAGCATTTTTTTAAAGATATGCTTATCATAACTAATCTTTGTAACATGTATTTTACACAATCAACTTGTCATTAGGCTCGTGTTTTAAAGGCCACAAACCGCTTCTGGTTTGTATCTAATACAGATAGTGGCTTAGTAAATATCTTAAGTAATTCCAGTAATAACGAGGAGTTACTTGACACTCTTAAATTTTATTAAGAATATTGTGATTCAATCAAGACACACACATAACACAAGAGTAAGATTTAAAGTTAACACGTTAGAAAAGTAATTCAACAGTGATATTTATTTATTTATTTACAAAAGAATACATAATGCTAATGTTAGTGTCATCATCTAGTGACCTCTAGACAGTGTCAATATGTCTTAACAATTTGCGTTAATCCATTCTGGTTTAAGAATGGTCAATGTCTATATTCTCTATCAATACATTGTTATGGATTAAACAAATAAGACGTTGGGGTGTTGAGTCTCTTGAGCACTCCCTTTAAAGATACCCTTGGTCAGTGTCTGTTTGGCTTGTAGTCCTGACTCATAATTGAGACTTAACTCAAAGTAAACAAACTTATTACCCGTCCAATAGTTGGAATCTGAAGCGTAGTAGGTCATATATTTATTAATCCATTTGCGGCAAACGATATTTTATTAACAGCAGGAACATCTATTATACCTACTCATAACCTGAGCCTTAAATGTTGCGAAGCATAGATTTTATTGTAGTCTGTAGGCCTATTATTGATAACAATGTTTAGATCTACTGTTATAAAGATCTAAGAGAATTAGGAAAACCAACTATAGAAGAAACAAAATCACCCACACCCTCCCTACGAAAAAAAACAAACATAAATAGACTTTGCGTTCGACTGATTGTAACAACCTGATCAGATAGACGTAGTGAGCCTACACATGTAGTCCTAGTGTAGTGTGTATAGTTGATGGTGTTGACCTTCACGCGTTTTTTTTCCTTGGGCATACGCAATAGTGTTTAGTGTGCAGGCGAGAAAAGATAACACATTGGCATGATCAGTCAAGCATATAGATAAATTATCTCTGTACCTTAGTTACCGAGGTCAAGTGTTTCTTAACATTCCAGCATATTTCTCTTTGTTTGCTAGATCTAATTGTGGTGCTTTAGATCAATTTATTTTCTGCGATGTTAAATTTAACTGTAAGGTTTTCCTTTATAAATTAATAGAATTAAACAATGAAATTGGGTTTTTTTTCTAAACGTTTTAATACAAGGGGAAAAATACATAGACGCACACATGCACATATTTGTTTTATTTTATTGTGCAACGAACGTGTGTTCAGCGCCCTAAATGACAATTCTTTATAAGTAAACAAACTTAGTCTCTTCATCTAGTCACCTCTAGACAGTGTCAATATTTCTCAACACTCTGCGTTAATCCATTCTGGCTTAAGAATGGTCAATGTCTATCAATACATTGTCATGAATTAAACAAATAAGAAGTTGGGGGTGTTGAGCCCTCCCTTTAAAGATACCCCTGGTCAGTGTCTGTTTGGCTTGTAGTCCAGCCTACTAATTGAGACTTAAAGTAAACAAACTTATTGTCCCGGCCAATAGTATAAAAGGTGTGGCTTGTTTCCAGACCCTTAATTGACAACCTATCTCATAATAAACAAACTCATACCAAATTAACCTTATAGAAATTTGGCTTGTAGTCCCGCCCCTAATAAAAATTCTACTCCAAGTAAACAAACTCAGTTCCCTCATAAGATGTGACCTCTAGACAGTGTCAACACGTTGACATCTGGCTTAATGTGGTCAGCTGCCTATCAGTGAACTCAATGTTATGGACTAAACAAACAAAAGGAGGTTGGGGGTTGCTCAACTCTACCTCTGGAGATATACCCGCACGTAGTTAAGGAATATAACATGTTTACTAGAAAACTCAAAGGTCAAGACAAGCCAGTGTGCCAGTCATCGCTGCTACGTATGTAATACGAATTTATAATGTAACGTCTAGTCCCCCCCCCCCCCAAATAACAAACCAAGTTCCCTCGTGTGACCTCTAGAGAGTGCTTACGTCCATCGTATCTGACTTGGGGTCACCTGTCAATCAATGAACTCAATGTGATGGGCTAAACAAATAAAAAGGGGGAGGGAGTTGTTCATCTAAAAATATACCTAGTTACCTTAGAGGTGTGGCTCCTGTAGTCCAGCCCCCCCCCCCTAATAAAGATTAACTACTAAGTAAACAAACTCAGTTCCCTCGAAAGGTGTGACCACTAGAGAGTGTCTATACGCTGACATTAAACCTACGTCGATCGTATTTAACTTGTGGTTACCTGCCTATAAAAAACTCAATGTGATGGACTAAACAAATAAAAGGGGGTGGGAGTTGTTCATCTCTACCTCTGGAGATATACCCGCACAGCTAGACAGACGTCTGGTCAGCGTGACGTAGTCAAGGAATGTAACATTTTAACATGTTAACTAACTTACTCAAAGGTCAAGACAAATTGAAAAAAGTGCCAGCCATTGCATCTCTGTCTGTAAAGCGCATTTATGATGTAAAGTTTCATCTCTATTTATATTAAGTTATTAACACGCCTTGTCTTTATAATAAACGATGTTTGGTGCATATTCATAATGGCTCTATTTTTAAGCACATTATTTTGTTTTAATATAAACATTAATACAGTCAACAACAGACAGTAATGGAACGAGGTCCACTTTATGCATATTAAATAGGTGTATTTTTTACTATCCGGTTTACTATCCGGTAGTGATATCCGGCCGGAGCCGGATAGCACCGGAAAGTAAAATATGCCGGATATTCGCCTGAAGCCGGAGGGACTATCCGGTGCACCCCTACTTTATATATAATTATCTTCAAAGCTCAAGAGTTTGGACAAGAAGTAAAGGAAAGATCTCTTTTATTTATGCAAGTTACCCTACGAAAAAAAAAGGGGAAGAACCAATAGTAGGCCTAATCACCTGTCACAAAATAGCAAGGCCGGACTTTTTTTATTTATTTCTACCCCACGTAGTTTTAGAGGCGAAAAAAAGATGGGGGAGGGGGGATGAGAACAAGTAATCTACTATGTAGTCACTAAATAGCAGGGCCGACTTAACCATTGTGGGGCCCTAGGCGAAACGGAATTCGCGGGGCCAAGTTTGGGTAAGGATAGGGATAATAAGGGAAAATTAAGAGTTTGTATTAGAAAATAAATTCGTCTTTGCATTTTATTCATTCTTTACTACGTACAGAACTACTTTATGAGCCTTGCGTGTGTGAGCAGGTCAGGCAAGCGCGAGTGGGAGATACCTATTCTTACTGCTCAACATTAAAATTTACCAACAGTAGGCAGATGTTAGCGCTACTGGGTGGGCTCAATCTGTGCACCTCGGCATGGTTACCAAGGGGCTAGAGTCGCCTAAGTAACCAGACATACTAGCTATACTAACCTAAACTAAATGAAAGCAAGATAACGAAACTTTAGTTTAGGATAAATAAACAAAACGAAACTTTATTTACATATACAAAAATAAATCAATAATAAAATATAATATATACACTAACTTGACTAACCACCACTACTGAACCCATCAACTAACTAAGTCTTAGTACCTTAATATTAGCATTCACTAAGAACAGAAACAGACTATAACTAACTAAGTTTACTAATCTAAGCCACTAAGGCTACACTACAAAAACAAAATAACACTAAATTCTGGATCTACAGCAAGAGGTTACAGCAGAGTAATAGCAGTTATAATCAGCAGTGTAATTGCAGCAGCTAAAAGCAGTGTAATAATAGCAGGCCGTCCCAGGTACAGAATAATAAAATAATTAAACGACAGACCACAAAGATCTTCAGCTGTCACACAGACAGATATGGTACTGACCACTGGTCAAATGTACACTCAACTGTTTTAAGACAGCATGTAGTACATCATTTTAATACTATCCCGCACTAACCTATATAAATATGCGGAAGTACAACTATAAAATCTGACACTAACATATAATATAAAATATATAAAAATAGATCTAACCTATACAACAAAAATACATATAAAACTAGCTCAGGGAGCGCACACGTGTATGAAGTCATACAGTATATCATAAAAATTATATTTCCTACAAAGATCATGCTCAATAGCAAGAATTACCAAATGTTTCAATCTATCTACGAGAATTGTTGACCACAAGTAATTCTTCATTAGTTTGAGGCGCGAGAAGCTTCTTTCAGCAGATTCCAAAATTACGGGGAATATAATGCCGTTTTTTTTTTTATCGCGCGTAGGATTGTCGTTTTCCATATCGAATGACACCCCAAAATGACAATTTTGTCTATAAATTTCAGGAGATTTGTATGAGTTTTCTAAAGATTTTAATAATTTCCGGATATTTCAAGGACTCGTATGTTTTTCGTATGTTTTGCAATTTTAGGAGATTTCCAGGAGCTCCTGGTAAATCGACAGGAGGCCGCGGGAAATCTGATATAGTTATGAAATCTTATCTTATCTTCTTATCTTATATAATACAGACGTTACTTCAAAAAAGAAGATGATTAAGTCCTACGCGTCATGCATTTAGTCATGCATATTAATCAATGACTTAAATTCTGCCAAGTCACTGGTTTTCCTAGCTAGCTCGGGCAACCCATTCCATGCTCTAGTAGCACTTGGGAAATGGTTTAATTTAATAATTTATACACCTAGACCGCGGGTCCTATGATCTATGAAAGTGCGGGGCCCACTGCGGTCGCATAGGCTGCAGTGGCCTAATGCCGGCCCTGGAAAATAGCGGCGTATATATGCTACGCCGCCGGTCGACTAGTAGATCTATAAATTTGTTGCAGCTCGTAACTACGTACGCTGATGGTCTGCTAGATAAAATTAATTTATTAATTCGTAGATCTATGACAAATTCTAATCTGCATTTTAAAATTCAGCCTGTTGAAACCTGGCACATTGTTTAGAAATGGCTGCCGGCGAAAGAGTTCCAAGCCCAACAGACAAAGCTCTTGTATGTTACATTTAGATCTTCATCTAGAGCTTTTAGGTCTTATGCGCATACATGCAGAAACCTAGACATAGTTGTATAAGATTTACAAATAAAGATCTCTTAAGAATGACATCTCACTTCAAATGAAATGGGAAACTAAAGAAATGCCAAATCAAATGGTTGTCATGAATTATGATATTGATTTATTTTAATAATTGGTATCCATGACAATGATAATCATAATGATGCTTACACACAATAATTTAGATTTAGAATGAATAATTATCTTTATGAAATAAACATGTGGATCTAGAAGAGAACGATTTCAAAGATGGAATAGTTATAGTGCTATTTCAGAGCATGGAATGGGTTGCCTGAGCTATCCAGGAAAACCAGTGACTTGGCAGAATTTAAGTCATTGGTTAATATGCATGACTAAATGCATGACGCATAGGATGTAATCATCTTCTTTTTTGAAGTAACCTGTGTATTAAATAAGATAAGATAAGATAGTAGAATCTAATATATCTAGATTGTAGATAACAATTTCAAGATAAGTATCTAGATCTAGTATAAATATATCAATAAGGTACAACTGATCTCATCAATGCAATACAATAACAAAACACACATCTGCAGAGTGAGAACTTATTTATATGTCAGGCAACATACATCCTCGACATCCAACACACTTTTTTAAATATGTGATGGAAAGTAGTGGGGACCAACATTCTGCCCTTTTCCCATTATGGCACTAATCTTTGACAGCACAGCCTACTTCCGATTTCCAGCCCTTTTACACCAGTGAAGTTCATTTCTTTTCTGCCCTGATGGCCAATAACAGTGGACAAATAAGTTAACTGAAAGCTTAGAAATTTTGTGTTGATTGTTTGCCTTTTTTTTATTTGTAGCCGGTGAAGGCCTTGTTGCCTGAACTTCCTTTGTTTTATACTTTTGTCCAGGAGGGTTTCCCAGATTTTGTTGTATTTTCTATACAGTTGTTCACCCCTGCAGCAGTAAATCTTTTTATTTTACAGTGATGGGATCATGGCTAGTCTACTGGATTCTTGTTTACCTAATAGAACTATTTAGTTTTTAGTAATCAATTGTTTATTTTTCTTACTTACACACATCCTGCATGGGTGACTACCACATGCGACATGCCATAGGCAATCTTTTTTTTTGGCAAGCTTAAATAAGATGGTGTAACAGAGGTGCCCACCCCCTAAGCACTATAAAGATCAACTCATGTGCCATTTCACCCTCACTGGCAAGAGGAAAGTAGCTGGCAGCTGTGTGACATTTTAAATGCGCTCACAATGGCTGCAGGACACACATTTGAGGCACAGAGAAAAGCCCTTGTAATAGACAGCCACAGAAGATACAAAGAAAACTTAAAATAGACCCCTGACAGACAACGGCTTTGTCTTCATCAGATGTGGTAACATTTGCACATCGCAACTGTGTTTGCATAGTCATAAGAAAAACTGGTCTCATCTTAATCTTTGGAATAATTACTCTCTTACTTACAACTTTTGTCACTAAGTTACAACATTCATTTATACCTTTTATTTACAACTTCTATCACCCATTTAAAACTTTTCTCACTCATTGACAAATCTCATCACTTGTTTACTTATTTTGTCACTCATTTACACGCTTTCTGTCTTGTTGACTTCATTACTTTACATCTTTCCCAACTTGTTTTTAAAACTTTTATCTTATGTTTTTAGATTTCATCACTCATTTACAACATCAATGTGCAACATTTCATCACTTAAAAATCATATTGTTTTGAAGGAAACCTCAATTTGTATGATCTTATTTTTTGTGACTAGACCATCGTTGAAGAGTTGTACAATTTTCGAGACCATTACATTGAATGTCATGGGTTGGAAAATGCTGGGAATAAAGAGACAGATGTGCAAAATAAAATGAATGAAAGTTTGGCACAATTAGAGGAAGTCAAAGGTTTGTAAACAAAATACATTTATTTGCTTATTATCACACAGCTTTTAATATGAACTCATTGCATGTTATTTTTTTCTTGCCAATGCAAGCATTTATTATATCCCATTCATCTATAAACACTTACAATATTAACTCAATGCATGTTATTTTTTTGTGTGTGAATGTTAGCATTAGTTATGTCCCATTCATCCATAAAGAAAATATGGCCAAGGCTCATCGTTAAGTAGGAGTTGGGTCTAGACGTCAGAACACAAAGTGAACTTTAAATTTAGTGTGTGCAAAGACTGTTTCAAAAAGATAAGAGCAACCTAGATAACTGAATACCTGTGCTTTTAATCTTGTATTGTAGGTTGAGGCTTGTACATCATAAAATAAGTGTAAAATGTTTTACATATTTCGGATGTTCCTTCAAAGTTGAAGATAATTTACTTCCTAGTCCAAACCTCACGCAGGATGACAGGGGATGGGAGCAGGCAGGATTTGAACCCAGGACCATGACAAATCCCAACGACAGTCCAGCGTGGAAACCGCACGACCAGGCAGCCATTGAATTTCTATAAAATAGATATCTCTGACAAAACGCCTAAGACTTTTGAAAAATCATTTTAAAAAAAAAAAAGAGGAATCTAAGCTTAGTATTTATATGTTAATAGGATGGCAAATGGAAAGAATTACAGACAGGATTAGTAAGTTGACCAGGATTTAATGTTTTAATTAGGTTCTTTTTTTCCCCCTTATCTTTGGACCGTTGGGTCACCACACATTATCTGTTGACAATATCTTGACATTCCTCTCTGTATTTTGCCAAAATTAGAGTCTATTTCATTGACAGGCCCAAAAGACACAAAGGTAGAGATATTGGTTGGAATGTTATTTTTATGCTTAACTTGCGATGTTTGTTTTTCTATCAGGAGACATAAAAAACAAAGCACAGTATCATTTACTCCGAGGGAAGATCTTAAATATCAAATCCAAATATAATCAGGAAGCTGAGGAGTCGTTGAGCAAAGCTGTGAAATTAGATCCTAGACTTGTTGAAGCTTGGAATCACTTGGGGGAGTGCTACTGGAAGAAAGAAGATATTTCTGCTGCCAAAAATTGTTTTACTGGTGCTTTAAACCATGTAAGTCATTTTGCTTTAAATAGATTTGATTTGATTTTATGGTACATCGGCATAATTTAAGCCATGTTGTGCCTTTAGATTTAGAAAGGTAGTAGTTTTTTAAAGTTCAGAAAATGTCATTTATAATTTGTAGGTATTGTATCAGTTTCATTACTGGTGCTTTTAAACTTTCATTTTAAATTTTTTCCAGTTAAAGAATAAAGTCTCATTAAGGAATCTTTCAATGGTGCTAAGACAATTGAGTGGTTCGCCAAGAGAAAAAATCAAGTTGATTGAAGAAAGTGTAGAAAGAGCCAAGGAGGCTGTGCATCTTGATATTACTGATGGGACTTCTTGGCGTAAGTCACTATTTTGTTTAGTAGTTAACTTATTAAACCAAATTGTTCTAATCTTTGTAAAGGTTACTCACTTTTGAATCTCTTTCTTCCTTTCTTATATTTACTAATTTGCAAGTCATACAAATCTGGATTGTCAACAAAACATTTAATCGTCTCTGTAGCAACATGTAGAGAACGATGTTTTTTGTAACATCTTCTGAACTCTATCAATGTCTGTGCTTTTATTTTTCAGTAATTTTAGGCAATGCTTACCTGTGTCAGTTCTTTACTGCTGGTCAGAATCCCAAAGTCTTGAAACAATGTATGCAAGCTTATTTACAAGCAGTAAGTCATATTTCTTGGCTTGTACTAGAGGAACTCAAATATAGCTTCGTATAGGTTGGTCAAGACTTGTTAAAAGATTTCCACCATTAAGTTTCTGTCATATGTTTCTTGTCTCAATTATATTTATTACTTTTTAGAAACATGTTGGGTATGTTTTTTTTTATTTTCTAAAAAGATAAAAACAGAGAATGAAAAGTAACTAAATAAATGAGTTTGACTTGGTCTAAATAGTGCTGATGTAACATAATACATTCTACTGTCTTGATTAAAAAGGTGAAAAATCAGTAAAGTTGTTACTAGTCCCATAAGGTCAAGACATATATGTAAAAATATTATCTTCATTGATAATGAGCGCCTAAGGGCAGCATGGAAAAACCTCCCAGATACCCCTTCTTCCTAACCCCAATGGTCCACAAACGAGATTGGACCCTAGCGCTCTGAGCATGCTATAAGCATGAAAGAAGCCCTTTATAAGGCTATAATTATTATTATTATTATTAATTTTTATGACTGCTTATATGGGCCAGTACAAAAACAAAGTGTTAAACAATGGAAACAAAACTAAAACATATCTACTTTTCTGTTTTAATTACCTACTTTTTAAAAATTTAAACCCTAAAATATGCTTTAATTTAAAATACTTTTATTATTCTGTATGTAAGGAAAAAGATAGTGTGACAAGAGGCAACCCAGACCTACACTTTAACAGAGCTGTGGTAATTATTTAGTTTTAAGTTAGGGGTTAAGTAATCTATTAATAAAATGGCTGTGTTTTTTTTTTTAAAACAAAGACTCATATGTGTTAGTATAAACCTAAGTTAATTCTAAGTTTACGTAGATGTGCACTGTATTTCTAAAATGCTGTTATTCAGGCATATCAATATCAAGAAGAATTTCAAAAAGCTCTTGATGGATATTGGACAGCATCTCAATTAGATCCCAGTTGGTCAGAGGCCACGACTAAGGAAACAGAGCTTGTACATTACTTGAGTGATTGTCAGACATTAACAGAATCTAAGGTAAAAAAAAAAATTTAACTTAAATTTCTGGTTGTTTCTACATTTGAATTAACAAAAAAAAAAATTATTGGTGATTTGTAACCTTCAAAGTACCTAAAATAAAGGTAATTATTTCAAGGATGGTTGCCTGGTCATGTGGTATGGGCTCTGGACTGTCATTTTGTGGTCTTGAAGATCCAGGTGTCGTACCCTGCCCACTGCCACCCCCCATCATCCTGCGGGCGGTTTGGGCTAGGATGTAATTTTATTTTTAAGTATTAAGTAATCTTGCATTTTTTGTGTATAAAAAATAAGCAAATAATTGTTGAAGATACTTTATGATACTGCAATGGATTCTCATCTTTTTTTTTTTGTAATGATTTGATTGTTAACTTATTTAAAGGTTCAAACATCAGCAACTTGTTATGATCATAACTAAGTTTCCCTTAAATTCTAGTTACACTAATTCTGATGTTTTTCAAATTGAATCTAACTAGATCCCAGGGCTTCACTTAGGCATAAACCTTGAACATTCAACATTTCCTTCACACTATTTTTTGTTTCTAGGGTAAAATTAAAGCCAAAAAACTGGACACCTTTATAAAACAGCTGGTTGACCGAGACTTGCCTCAATACAAAACCGTCCAGTCTACAAACCTAACTGGTCAACATGTCAGTCTGAGTCATTGTAAACTTTTAGAACTGCAGCCCAAAGTCAACGAAGGAAAAATCATTGTAGGGAAAGTGGTGTGTACTGTGAACTCGAGTAACCCTGTGCCATTGTAAGTAGATATCTAGTTATCTCCCATTGAAAAATAAATGGCATCTTATTTTACGTTTGACATGCACATTACGTCTCAAAGGCTTCAAATTGTTAAATTGCTTTCACAAAGATAATTCATACAATTATTATATTCTATAATATACATTTATTGGTACGGTATCACTGAATGTAAACACACTGGTCACTTGTTGCAGCGCTTGCTGCATTGTTGATGAAGACCAAACCTGTATGTGTGTGACTATTTATAATTTGTCGCTGGGAGCAGGAATGAAGATTGGAGACCTGCTAGCTATACCTGAGCCAATGTTTAGCCAAATCAAAATCTCACATAAAGGGAAGGTAAGTTTGTATTGAGTTCTATTTTAAACCTAAAGTCCTGTTATCTTAAAAAATTAAGAGGCTGTTCTCTAATTGAAGTTTTTTCATTCTATGTTTATATCAATGTCATGAGCTGAAATCTACTTCGAAAAATTGGAATTATACTTTGAAGTTTATGAATGTGTTATTACTTCATTTTCCCAGCATCTTCAATATTTGATGAATGATCTCATCACAATAATAATTGTATAGTTTTTTTTTAAGTTACAGGTAATTGACTGTCATATTTAAAAAATTATCTTTTTTTTTTAAAATAAATATTTCACATTTTCCTTATGTCCACAGGAAATCAGTTTTTCTGGCATTCGAGTTGATGCTCCAAGGTTACTTCTAGTCAATGGACGAAAACTTGGGATCAACAAAGAAGCACTTCCTGTGTTATCAGTGAGTAATGTATCTGAATGAACTACTGAGTAAGAGAGACATCATCCAGTCCAATGCCTCATCTAATGAATAACATTTCTACATAAGTGTACATTAACTTGTAAATAAACTCAACTTCATATAACAAACGAACATTAGAAATGGGTTATTGTCCTTAGTAAAATAAGATTTTTAATGTAAATGTTTCTCCATCTGATGTAGAGCTTGAGATGATTAGAAGCATTGAAATTGGATAACCAAAAGATTTATTTGCACTTAAAAAGGTTTTCACAGACACACACATTTCTCTTTAACAAGATATAAATATAAAATATATAAACATGGTGCACAGCGTATGTTAAACATAAATATAAATGTTTCACAAGAGCAGATGTCACAACAAGGGAAAACTGGACAAAAAAATATCATTTTAGAAGGAAAAGTGTAATGTTCCATTAGATATACTTAATAGGTTAAGTTTGTATTTAGTTATTTTCAAGATAAAGATTGAGCCCACAAACAAATGACCTACTTTTGCTCTCTCTATAGAGTCTCTCAGTAGATATATATTGGAGTGTAAAAAAAAATTGGTTCATGTCTTAACAGGTTTCTCTCACTTATACATATATTTATAAAATATATACAGAGCTAAACAGGAGACGTTTCTTACTGTTCAAGTACATTCAAATGAGGCAAGGTGTCAATGTTTTCAAGCACAAGCATTTATGATGAGACTGACAATACTTTCAAAACAAGTGAAAATCAATTTCATAGAAAAAAATTATCACAAGAATTCAGTAAAATAATTCTAGTATGAAAATTTGGTCCAGTAATTAAATATCCATATACTTTATTTCAACAACCTGTAAAAACCTTTTGAAAAGCCAACCAAGCAAGTCACAGGACTGCATACAAAAAGTAAAACTGTCATGGTATAGTGTAGCTAAAAAGTTTTACACTTTTATACCAAGTTCCTTCAACAAATCGGTAGCTTCTTTTCTGGCCTGTAAGAAGAACAAAAACAAGCCTAGTTAATAGGTACATTATCAGTTTCAGACTAATTTAGTTATGTCAAGATTTATTGATTACTAACAAACAAAAAATGAAGTGCTAAACAATAAAGGACTGCAGTCCTGAATTAATGGAATCACTTTAGCTTTACTTGGAAAGACTTAAATACATTCTATTCACTATAGCCTGATGTTGGAGTTGGATTGGGTACTGTTTCATTGACATCTGTTGCTTTTTACCCACTAACTTAACTATAAACAAGTAAGTATTAGTTCTTTCAACTTGTTACATATGACCACATTGGCTACTTTCAAGTTTGTACTTGCATGTAGCTGTTAAGAGACATTTTTTTTTTTAAACTAATTGTGTTTTTTTGTTTAATTGATTAATTTCAGGATAATTAACCCTTAAAGTGCTGCGCTGTTTTACAATGAGTGCATACGAAATGGAATTTCAATTTTGATGTTTAGAGGCTAAACTACCACACACGTTTTAAGGGTTAAGTCTACTGGGGGGAAGGGAAGGGGGCAACTTTTTTTTTTTTACTGCTCATATGGCATTTTCATTAACCAGAAACTGAAAAAAAAATGAAATTTTAATTACAGCTTTTAAAAAGAGGTATTGGAAAAAAAAAGGTTATTTTTACTGTTAAACTTCCCAATCAATGACAATACTAATTACTAACAAAAAAAAATAGCCTGATGATCATCATCAAACTCCATTTGAGTGAGGGCTTGAGAGGTTCAAATCCTCTCTTGCAAAAGCCCTGGACAGAAACCCTGCTGTCTTGCGTAGTGCATAAATGTCGCCATACAGGTCGAGAATTTTTGGTTTCCCAGACCTGTCGAGATGAAGATCAGCAAGTCTGGGGCAGGCAAACAGAATATGAGGCACGGTTTCCTCTTCTTCCCCGCAGTGGGGGCACCGTGAATCAAAATTTGGCCATAGCCGCAAGAAATATGAGCCAACAGGACAATGGCCTGTCCTGCACTGTGCTATAATAGCTTGCTCAGTCCTGGACAGCTTCCACCACAATGAAGTGCGGTCAGGACCCCTCATGCCCTCCCAGACTCCACTGACTTTTTGGGACTTGTCCCAGCACTCAAACCACTTTTCCATTTCTGTTTTTTGTATAGCCTGATGATATCAACTCTGAGTTTGTTTTTTTGTACTAAAGAGCTTAAAGCCTTAATTACAAGGGAATGTACATTTCAATTTTCATTTTCTATCTCATCTAATCATTTTGAATTACACTGTTTATATCTCTATAGTTCAAAGGACAGGGGTCTATGAAAGGAATACAATTAATTATACCCATTCTGATTTAGAGTTAGCCAAATTGTTATGAGAGGGTAGATTAGGAATTAGCCATGTTGCAAAGAGAGGGTTAAAAACATAAAACACCATCTAAACATTAATATTATTCCAAGAATAATTTGTAGAAAACAATCTATAACTATATTACGTACATCTAAGATTTAGATCTACTAAAGGAGGAGAGAGAGAGGGACAGTGACCGGGCGCGCTCTGCCAGTAGAGCGCGCGTGCACGCAGGTGAGGTCCCGTCAGTACGTCATCATACGTGCGGATAGACAGTTGCCAAATAATTGACCTGAAAACCTAGAGGCCTTCGATGGGAAGTTTTACCGGTTGATGAGTTTTTCATATTGCTATCAGAGAGCAGATTAAAATTATTCATGTTGCTAATCGAATATCTTCTTCTAAAATATAAAGTAGAATGTAAGGAGTATGTATGTATGTATGTCCCGCTTAAAAATCAAAACCATTTGACCAATCTTGATAAAATTCGGCATAAGTGGTCCTTATATAAGAGCAGAGACTACAGTGTATGCTTCATGTCCCTCCCATAACTGGAGGGCCCTAAAAATAAATAAAAAAATACCAAAATTTATATCTACTATTGAAGAACTAAACTTTTTAACAAATAGGGGAAACCTGTTTTCACAGTAATTTATGTTTGATATCAATATGTTGGCTAAACAGGTAAACCCATTTTCACACTCTACTTTCATTTTCATGGCAAAATTTTAAAACATGTTAGGGGAACATTCACCATGTTTGACATAGATCTTAATCCAATCCACTAGATCAGTAATACCACTTACCCAAGCTAAGGGACGCAGGCAGCAGGTCATATCCGACTAGTACCTTATAAATTACAGACCTTAGTTAGTGAGAAAATAATTAAGTCCCAGGCATGCAAGTTATTCAGTGATTTAAACTCTGCTAAGTCATTGGTTTTCCTGACTGATTCAGGCAACCCATTCCATGCTCTAACAGCACTAGGGAAGAAGGAGCACTTGCATAAATTTGTCCAAGTATATGTTTCTTGTTTTTATCTTTGTGTCAACAGACTTAGTGCTGATTATTTAATAGAGAAAAGTCTTGATGAAAATCACTTTGAGTTCAAAGATGTTGACAGTAAATTAGTTCAATAATTCATTTCAAACCTTTGTCACAGTCGACAGTGTTTTTTTTTTTATTATTTCTCTTAGTGAATACATCTAACAAGGAAAATAATGTTGCGTCAAGTTTATATATGAAATATGATTTTTTTTATAAATATAGAACTGTTGCCTGATCATATGGTAAGCACTCCAGACTTTACTCTTTAAGGTCTTAGGTTCAAACCCTGCTCGCTGCCCTATCCTGCAGGAGGTTTTTCTAGGAAATACTCATCTTTATTTCTGAAGGAGCAACATCAAAGCTTAGAGTATAGACAGAAGTATTGTGGATTATGACAAAGACCCAAGACAAATATGTGCATTAGAAATTTTACTGCTAAACATCCTGTGGCATTTTACATCCAAGAGTATATTTTTTCCCTTTGCAGCTTTTCTTGTGTGACTAAAGAGGCCAATCTATGATACACAATTGTGGTCACAGGTTGTGCATCTGTAATCACCAGGCGCTGTTGCGCTTTGACCCTTCTTTACTGCCTAATTTACAGACATGTAAATAGAAGCAAACCTTAGCGTCATCGGTGGTCTTGTCATCATGTTCCAAAGCTTTCAACAAATACTTTTTGGCAGTTTCCTTGTCTTTAAGTCTCATGTACGTCTTGCCTAACAACACTTTATTTTGGTTGTAGAAATCTGGCTCAGCTGTGATAATCACACAAGAAAACAACAAAAATTCATAGATAAAATACACATTAAAGAATAGTTGTAAATGGCCCCCACAATGACTTTATGTCCACCCTAAACAAATGCAGACTTTAAAAGAAAAAACTGCATGGCTATATGTTATGTGAATTCTTTTACAGTTGATGATTGACTATTTTAGTTTCCTTTTGTAGCAATTTCAATGTTTATTAATGCAAAAATACATTTCTACAGCACAGTTCTTTTTTAAGTCTCCAACTTTCTCTCTACAAAGTCTAACTCTCTCTCCCCCTACAACTTCGAACTTGTCTCGCTCTACAAATCTAATTAACTAAAACAAAATCAAGCCTTTAAAAACATTTTTGGTTTACTCGTACATTTTCACCACCTGTTTAATTAACAAAAGGGACAGCTACAAAATACACCAATCTTTAACCATGCCAAAATTCCTATTGTTTGCATTTTAGTCACCTACCCATATCGTGCTACAACGACAAGAAACCTAGCTGAACTACAAATAAGTTTACTTACTTACTCTAAATCTAATTTATATATTCTATGACAATAAACGTCACTCTCTTTTTGACATTGACACTTGTGCTCATGTTTCAAGTCCGCACGCTATATCACAAGGTCCTCAGGGCTCGCAAAGATCTTCCTGCAGGGAACAGTACCGGAGAAAGGAGAAGAGGCAGACATAAAAAAACAATGGGAAGACATCAAAAATGAACGGGCCTATCATTGATAGAGATTCTTGTCAAGGCAAAAGACAGAAGGAATGGATAAATACGGTATGACAGATTAGGGGATAGGTGAACGATAAAGACTAGATGTACAGACTAAGAGTGCACATTTTCAGACTACAAAGTATAAGATAAAAGTAAGTTTCACCATTTATTTGATTGTAATATTGATGATAGTCAGATCAAACACATTTCCTATGTAATATGTAGCTGAGATCTGACATAAACCATGACCATCTAACTAAAATAGTGATGAGGACTAGATTTAACTTAAGTTGTGTAGTCCAGAAAGCGTTCTCCCACATACCCCTTTCCCCAATATGGTTAAACAGTCCTGATGGATTGCAACATAAAAGACACCAATAAGGCTTTTTCTAACTTAAAGATTACATGACATTGACATGGCTAGTGTAATTTATCAGTGTCAGTATAATAAAAACATAATGGCTAAACTAAGTATTTCATGAAGACTAAAGTATCTAATGCCAGACTCACCTTCTTCAGCTTTAATGAAATACTCCAAGGCCTGAGGGGGAAATTTAAAAAATTAATGTTTTGTTACTTGTCATGTTATTTTTTAAAAATTAATGTTTTGTTACTTGTCATGTTATTTTTCCAAATTTATTTCTCAATAAGCAAAATTCTAGAACAATATTTTATTTTATAGCAATTTTTTTTTAAATTTTTGATTGTGTTCAAAGTACACTTATTTGATTCTTTTTTTTTAATTTTTGATTGTATTCAAAGTACACTTATTTGATTTTTTTTTAATTTTGATTGTATTCAAAGTACACTTATTTGATTCTTTTTTTTTAATTTTTGATTGTATTCAAAGTACACTTATTTGATTCTTTTTTTTTAATTTTTGATTGTATTCAAAGTACACTTATTTGATTCTTTTTTTTAAGGTAACTTTAAAGACAAAATTTCTTTTACAAGTTTCAGAAAGTGCTACAGAAATGAAGATTATTATGTCCTAGTCCAAACCTTCTGAAGGACAATATGAGTTGGATGGAAGATTGTTATGTCCTAGTCCAAACCTTCTGAAGGACAATATGAGTTGGATGCAGGCTCAATCTCAGGACAAACCTGATGGCAGTCTGAATGGCATACTACATGACCTGGTTGCCACAGTTTGTTAGACTGAAGAACACATGTTTGTTTTTCTTCAGTTTTGTTTCAATTCTCATCACATGTTTCATTGAGCAGCTTCACATTTTTGTAGGAAAGAAGCATTGAGAATGGAGATTGCACTTTAAAGGGGCTTTTTTGTAACTCACTCCCCACTGATCTCAGACAGACAACATGCTACACTACATTCAAGACAAACATTAAGACCTATGTGTTTCAAACTTTTTTAGTTTGTCATTTTAGCTCTTGTGTTTATGCTTGTACTGTTATCACAGCGCCTTGAGCCTACATTTTGTTTGTTAACAGCATTTTATAAATACAATTATTATTATTATTATAAAGATAAGCACAGTTTAGTAGGAATGGAACTAGACCTTGTGGAGAAGGATATAAAGGGAAATAAGAATGTCACATACAATTTCACGTATACACCACTAGAGTTACCTCGTCATATGTTGATGTTGGTGGAGAAGCAAAAATAACTGATGCAACTTTACGCTGGTACCAAGGCATGTCAGCAAACAGGAAACACCTTTAGACATTTACATTACACAAATTAGTTTAAGACATGGTGTCATTTTATAAATTAGGCCTATAGCTATATTGACCTTTGTATCTTGATAAAAGCCAAGGTAAACAATATAAATACTTGTATTAAAAGTACCAGTAATTTTAAAAGTGCTTGAAAAAAAATTAAGGAATGTTTTCATTTTTTATTGTCAAACCCTCTCAATAGAACTATTTTGAATTACTTCACAAAGAAGAATATTCTAGTTTATCTTATCTTATAAAATACAAACGTTACTTCAAAAAAATAATGCATGTTAATAAATGACTTAAATTCTGCCTAGTCATTGTTCTTCCTGGATGACTCAGGCAACCCATTCCATGCTCTAATAGCACTAGGGAAGAAGGAGTATTTGTACACATTTGTCCTAAACAATTACTAGTATTTAAACAAAAAACTAAACCCTACCAGTATCCTAGACAGTGCAATGTTGTTGCATCCTTTGCGTTAAGCTCTATTGCTTTCTGTGAGAACACAATTAATTCTTTTATTCTTCTGTAACACAGTGTAAAATTTCTAGACAAATAATTTTTTGTTTTTACTTTTGGCAATACCTTACAAATTCTTACCATAAAATGTTCCTTGACTTTAAACGCATTAGAAATACGTTGTTTGGTACCTTCATATTCTGCTGTGTAGTCTAACAGGATTCCATACCACTACAAATATATGCAAACTAGTTAAAAGTTATTTTTGAACTAACATGCTTGAGAAAAAAATGTCAGAAAATATCAAAGTTGAGCCATGTCTAAAAACATAACAATAACTGAATGTGATTTTTTTTAATTTTTGTGTGAGTTAGTTGGAAGGGAGGAAATTCATACAAGCTTTAAAAAAGCTCATATATGGATTTAGTTTTTCTATCAGGATCTTAGCAATAGAATTGAGATGCTACAGAAGGATCCTAGGCATCACATTTAAGACCACATCACAAACCAAGAGCTTAGAGACAGGGTTACTATGGACCCCACAATGACCTAATAACTAATGTAAAAAAATGCAAACTAAAACTCTATGGCCATATTATAAAGTTTTGGAGGCTAGCAAAGACCTTCCTTGAGGGAACAGTACCATGAAAAGAAGAGAAGGCAGACAGAGAAAGTGATGGGAAGACAGCATAAAATAATGGACGGGCCTGCCATTGAAAGAGATTCTTTACAAAGCAAAAGACAGAGAGAAATAGAGAAAGATGGTTGACAAATATTGCGTGGTGCCCAAATGGTCCAACAGACTAAGGGATAGATGAAGGGTGAAATGTTACAAAATCTTTTTTTTTGTAAATGGTGTTATGTATTGGAGATTTTCATACATGGCAGAAAAGCCATAAATAGGTAGCTTTTTGGTGGTTCTGGTCTATACAAGTGTTGATAAGCTATATTTTCTTAAAAATATATGTTAACTTTCATGCACTTTATAGGACTGCAGAATCCAATGTTCTAAACCCTTTCATTTGTAGCACAAAATAATTTCAGTATAAAAAAAACATTGCAAAAAAGTATAACATTTCAGTGTATAACTTATTTCAAAACAAATGGGAAACTAACTAGCAGTAATAAGATATTTGATGTGACTTTAAACTACCACACATTGAGATTTGGTTACAATTATTGTTCAATTCTTTTTTATCTAGTTAGCAACAGTGAAGTTCAATTTATTGACCTTGACATTGATACGTTTATCCTAAAAATCTCAAATTTTGACTGTGAGAATCCAATGAAAAATAAGAAAAAAAAAACACAATTGAAAATAAGATGGATTTAAATTTGTGTTGTGTAAAAATTCATCCTGTAAGCCATTACAATCCTTGGTAACTCCTCTATAATATTATAGTCTATATTATTATTATTTTATTGACATTCTTCATCAAGAGCATCAAGAACTAAACAATTTTATTTCAATATTAACAATGACTTTTCTATTCAACTGACCTTATGACAAGCAAAATTAGTGTTGTCCAGCTCCAAAGCTTTAGAAATATAACCCCATGCTTCATAAATGTATTTCTTTCTCTCGTCCCCTTCCCCCATCTTCCCTTTCTCTGTCGCTGCCCTTGCTAGCCTCCACAAAATATTGGCATCGTTAGAGTTTTCATGAGCCACTAATAAATCATAGCAGCCAGGAAAATCTTTCTTCTCATACAGTGCCTCAGACTCATCAATAACTTTCTGGAGTTCTGAAATGGAAAAAAATCTATTACCAGAATATCAAGAAATGCTTATATATATATATATATATATATATATATATATATATATATATATATATATATATACTGTAATGAGTAAGATGCATAGAAGTTGGGTATTTCCTTAGTGACGTGACAGTACATTATAAAGTTAAAAACAGAAATAGGTTAGAGACAGACTAATGGAAGAGAGACCTCTTTTAATAACTTTTAATAAATCATTGTGTTTTAAAAGGCCAGATTAATTTACTTTATTTTTTCTTTTGTTGGAGTGGTCCTATTTAGAACTCATGACTACAAGTAATATCATTTCAAGCAAGTAGACCTCAAATCTGTTAAACAATAATTCCTACACTCAAACTACCACCAGTCAACAAAACCTTTTTAAAATTGTCAAAAAGATTAGCACTTACCTAAAGGTTACAACCAGGGTTTTCATCATGATTATTATTAAATAACAATAAATTATAAAATTATCTTATCTTTTTGGTGATAGCTCTAACATTATTTCCTTAACATTGTCATCTAGCTCCTTGTATGTTTTTGCGTAGATAAAGCTTTTTCTTAAGTTTCAATATATTCATTTATCTTTTTTCTAAACAGTAGGACAACAGAAACTTCTCTTAAAGCATACTTGCAAGCTTACATACTAAGTAAACCTAATCCCATGGATCGCACCAACTAAGAAATTCAACATATCTTCACATCATAGATTACAGCTACAATAGATTACAGTTCAACTCATATGGTGATATAAATAGGAACACCTTTCAATATTTAAACCATGTGAAATTTATATGGTGACATAAAAAGGAACACCTTTCAGTATTTAAACCATGTGAAATTTATATGGTGACATAAAAAGGAACACCTTTCAGTATTTAAACCATGTGAAATTTATATGGTGACATAAAAAGGAACACCTTTCAGTATTTAAACCATGTGAAATTTATATGGTGACATAAAAAGGAACACCTTTCAGTATTTAAACCATGTGAAATTTATATGGTGACATAAAAAGGAACACCTTTCAGTATTTAAACCATGTGAAATTTATATGGTGACATAAAAAGGAACACCTTTCAGTATTTAAACCATGTGAAATTTATATGGTGATATAAAAAGGAACACATCTTTTAGTATATACAAAAATGCTTACAAATTTCTCATTTAAAAAATATAGTGAGTAGGTGTGACCTACACTGAGTTGTTAATGGGGAAAGCTACAACAGAACCTCATCTGACCTGTAAGTGGGTATAGGTACAACAGAACCTCATCTGACCTGTAAGTGGGTATAGGTACAACAGAACCTCATCTGACCTGTAAGTGGGTATAGGTACAACAGAACCTCATCTGACCTGTAAGTGGGTATAGGTACAACAGAACCTCATCTGACCTGTAAGTGGGTATAGCTACAACAGAACCTCATCTGACCTGTAAGTGGGTATAGCTACAACAGAACCTCATCTGACCTGTAAGTGGGTATAGGTACAACAGAACCTCATCTGACCTGTAAGTGGGTATAGGTACAACAGAACCTCATCTGACCTGTAAGTGGGTATAGGTACAACAGAACCTCATCTGACCTGTAAGTGGGTATAGCTACAACAGAACCTCATCTGACCTGTAAGTGGGTATAGGTACAACAGAACCTCATCTGACCTGTAAGTGGGTATAGCTACAACAGAACCTCATCTGACCTGTAAGTGGGTATAGCTACAACAGAACCTCATCTGACCTGTAAGTGGGTATAGCTACAACAGAACCTCATCTGACCTGTAAGTGGGTATAGCTACAACAGAACCTCATCTGACCTGTAAGTGGGTATAGCTACAACAGAACCTCATCTGACCTGTAAGTGGGTATAGCTACAACAGAACCTCATCTGACCTGTAAGTGGGTATAGCTACTACAGAACCTCATCTGACCTGTAAGTGGCTATAGCTACTACAGAACCTCATCTGACCTGAAGTGGGTATAGCTACTACAGAGCCCACATGTGACATTCAGTGGTAGGGCTGTCCTATTTTTATGGAATACACTGAATTGCACTTGAGGTAGATATTTTGTTGTAGTATTCAATTGAAGATATTACTTAGAAATTCAAAGAATACAACCTAATAAATATTCAGAAAGACACAACAAGAAAAAGACACGTTTATTATTCCATATGTTAAGAAAAACATTTACAAGTGCCTTTCTTCCCTAAAGCCATTACAGCATGAAACGAGTCGCCCAAATCAGCCAGGAAAAACAATGACTAAACAGAGTTTAAGTCTTATTGATTAACACATGGTTGAAGAAATGTCTGTAGTTATAAGATAAGAGTAAAGTGTGATGTTTGGGGTGCTGTACAAAATATAGATGGAACCCCCAGCTGTCAAGTGCAGGGATACTGGTCTCTTAACTGTAAAGTTGTGAGTGGGCTATGTGTGATTATAGATGTGACACTACACTTTAATATAGGGTACACCACACTATACTATAGAGTACACCACACTATACTATACTATAGGGTACACCACACTATACTATAAGCACCACTTAATAATCTTCTTTTTAGAGAAACATGTGAAATACAGTTCTATATAAATGATAAAAAGAGTTTCTTAAAGAGTTTCTCATTTATATATTTGAATATATAAAAAATGTCTACAAATTTCTCATTTCGAAAACAATGTATAGGAAAGCACAAGAAAAGTAAAAGAAAATTTTATTAAAAGTAACAAGCAATTTGAAAAATTATATCCTGTATTTAAAACAGGAAGGCTGCCTGGACTGTCGTTCAGATTTATCGATGGTCGAGGGTTCAAACCCTGCCCGCTCCCATCCCCCGTCGTCCTGCGGGAGGTTTGGACTAGGAAGTAAACTATCTTCAACTCTGAAGGAACATCCGAAACGTAAAACATTTTTACAAACAAAAGTTAAGTCAAAGTTAAGGTCTAGCAAAATTATAGCATTTCTAATACAAACATATAATCATCTAATTAAAAATTGCAACATCTAGGCTTACCTGTACTTGTTTGTGTTGTAGCTGCCATGACTGGAGGAATCAGAGTTATTGGTAGAGTTAGAAAGGCTTTAAAGGATGTGGACCTCTGTTGACAAATATGTTTATAATATAGCAGAAGAGTTGAGATTTGGAGGATTTCCTTTTGCTGAAACTAAGTCACAGCTTATTTTCAAACACTGTCAACCACTGTATTCAGACTAAAATTCTTATAGAATCTTTATTCCAAAAAAAAAGCATTCACACAGTTACCTTTATTTCCAATAAAATAAAGTAATAATACTGTACTGGTAGACTGTATATTTACTAAATTTGTATATGTTTTACTATATACACATACACTAAATACACATATTCTTGGCAGGCTGGTTGTCCATATTACACATTCGTATGCCAAAAAAAATATTTCCATGTCATGTTATGTCATTTCTAATATCATTTTCTCTCTGTCAAAGTGGCAGTTTAAAAAAAAAGTTAATTTAATTATACCACTTTCATACCTTGGGTCTGTTTCTGTGGCCCACGTTAACTAAGGTGTCATATGTGGCTAGCACAACAATCAACTGCCTATACTTTCCCCAACTAATGTTAGTAGAGTAAGACTGGTATACTGAGTGGCTTACACACATGCTTAAAAAATGTTTCTCTTTATACTGAAGTACTTTTTAGCAAGTAAATTACTAGGATCTAAGAGGCAACACTTCATTCTTCACTAGGAAAATAGTGCTTGTAAAAGCTATCCCTACACAGTAATGTTGATATAAGTGTAAAGGAAGAGAACATTTCTTTATCAAAATAAAAGCAATATGCTTTCCCTCTTAAATTAAATGATCTAAATGTCTAATTTTAAAATTATACTGACATTATTGTTTTGGACATGGCATGAGTGATGGTGGGAAGGGTATGAAAACTGGACCATTTAAAGCATATTATATGTAATTACTAATTAGCTTTGGTTTAGTCAAATTACTAGGCTAGCTAATGAGCAGCTCCTCCCCACCCCCCCCCCACTTTCCTTTTTTTTTGTCAGGCTTCATATTTATGATATGGGTATATAAAATGTATACATCTATTATTAATCTATTATTGTAGCACATAAAGATCTAGAATCTCTTTTTTTATATAATGATAAACAAAAGCAATTAGATCTATTTTTTTTTTTTGTCTTATTTAATATTTTTGTTTAAATTTAGAACTAAGGCTTGTCACTGTATTTTTATTATTTGTGTATCAGTTAACAGTATAATCCAATATAAGACAAAATCTAGTGAGAAATACCCAGCATTGAAATTATTAATTACTGTGAAGGCCATACACTATCATACACAGTTATTAGATCTATCATCTACTACCGGTTGCGATGTCAACGCCTTCCTTTGAAGTCATTTAGATCTATGTTCTCTCAGCAAAATTTGACTAATCTACAGATCTATCGCGATCTAGCTAAGAATTATCACAAAATGGAACCGAGTACCTTTTCCACCAAATGAAATAAACACTTTTGAATATGATAAACACCTCCTAAACGAATCCGTTTTATTATGTGTACAGTACTGTAAACGGATTGAAGCTTTTTTATAGGTCTTGCCATAGTGAAGGTGCGCTACTCTAAATAGCATTAAGAAAAAATAGAAATGATATTGATCATGATGAGATCATAACTATTGAAATATATAGGTCTGTGATGTGATATCTCTAGATATAAATCTGGACTATTCCAAGGATTCCCCGACTTTTGTCGCCATTAGTTCACCTATTCTACACAGTCTGTGCTGAACCTTTGGGGCACCACACATAATCTGTCGACCGTCTCTTCCATTCCTTTTTTTTTTTGCCTTGAATAAAATCTCAATGACAGACATGTCCGTTAGCGTTGTCTTCCCATCGCTAGTCACGCCGCTTTTTGTTTCCCCTGGCGAAAGGTCTTTGCGAGCCATTGTTAAGTTACATTATTTAATTAATAATTATTCAGAAAATATTAATGCAATGGACACTAATGAACATTTAATAAAATATTAAGGGACAGCTCGTTGTTATTAGGTCTACCATTGATATTAATTAATTAATCGAAGACATTGCCAATACATATTTTTTAAAGTGAAGGATATGTCACCTGAACGAGGGCTAATCTATCCCCCCCCCCCCCCCCGCAAAAAAAAACGTACTCGGTATACGTCATTTTTATCATTTCTTGATACTTACACATAACGATCATTGTTGTTAATTTGCCGAATTTTGTTATAATTATAAATATCAAGACATTCAATTCTAAGAATTGACAAGTGACATGAGACTTATCACGAAATTTGCCACTTTTACCCCATTTAACATAACATGCTTTAAAAATTACTTTTATTGATAAGGATATCCTGGCCTCGCAAGTTAATTAAAATAATTAGGTTCCTGGATAAGTACAAACTGACTTTATCTAAAAAAAAAAAATAGGCTACCTTCTGCATGTGAAGTAGATTAGGGATTGCTAGACTATCCTATATGTAGACAAGGATTGCTTAACTTTGTCAAGTAGACAAGGGATAGCTAGACTATTTGCGTCGAAGGTCACGTGCTCAGGCCCCTCTATAACGATTGGTCTCGGTTAGTCTTCCTGTTCACTCAATGCCTCTTGGCACAGAAACTAGTGAGATTTTATAGTAGCAAAAAAAATAAAAAAAATTGAATTGCAACAAATAAAATAACCAGTTGTTCAATGTGTATTGCTTTCACATTTTAAGACTGCTTCCTGTATGGTTTGGGTTCTTGTCTATGCAACAACTGAGAGAAGCATGTGCAGAAATGAACTATTTCAGACCTTGTCAGAAAACTGGGGGTGTATATGTTGCCTAGATACTGGCATTCATGCTGTACACTGTTGGTAACATTAAAAAATGTTTCAGGCACTCTCAAATGTTTATAAAAAATGTTCAATAGCAAACCAGCACCCATTTTGACAGTAAATACACTGCTATGTGTATAAATGAACCTACATTTACTTTTTGCTAAAGCTTGAAAAGAAAACTAATAAAGGGAGTTTGTGATGCAAACTTGGCGGCGACCCCTGTAACTCACATTTCAGTTCTGTACTTTACAAACTGTAAGCCAAAGGCAGTTGCAGATTACAAACTGCCTTTAAGATTATTTTATTCAAGTTATAAATATGCTTTTTAAGGAAATTTGTCTTTTTAATTGTTGTACTACATGTTTAAGGTAGAAACTTTGTACCACAAAATTCCATCTGGACAATTTATGCTAAGTTAAAGGATTGCTTTTAAACCAAGTAACAATTTTGAAATGAAATCCATGATATCTCTTGCACTTGACTAGCCTAGCTAGGATATAAACAGAGATTTATCTTTAACCTTTCCATGTTATCAGTATTAATAACACACAGACAACAAGGAAATAGAAAATCAACAATATAAAGTTTATTGGACAATGTTTGATCAATGCCTGCAGACACAATAGCAGATATGTTTCTCAGAATGGCTTTGTTCACTAATTTCAAGGCTGTTATTAGATCACAGCAATATTCATTGCCTAATCAAACAAAACACAATAATTCCCCTGGCAATAGTCTACAGGTTTAAGACCAATTAACTAAGACTCATGCATGGCTTTAACACAACATAAAAAATACTATCACAAAATAATGCAATCGCAGAATTCAACAAGAGGACTGCATACTTCCGAGTTAAACATAAACAAAAGTATCATTACAATTAGAGCCAGAAGTAACATTCGTCCAACTTTGAAAATAAGTAAACAAAACAAAACAAAAAAAATCTAGTTCCACAACAAGCAACTTTGTACCTACCCTGTACTTAGGGCTAACTATGGCATGGTCTTAGTATTGCACTAAAAGCAATCTCTTTCCAGGAGAGATCTGGACTTTTATCTTTAATCAATAGAAGTTTAACCTAGCAACAAAGTTTAGTTTTAGTAATAGTTGAAAAAATAATGATATATTCTTCCTAGCATAGAACATATAACCTCTTTATCTATAACGGTAATGATATCTGAAATAAAAGGATTGAGGATTACCCTGCTAACTATTCTTAAATGGAAGAGGGTTTATAAAAAGTAAATACATTTATTTTTTGCTTAGGCAATATTCTGTACACGATTTATTTAGTTAAAATCTATAATTGTGAGCTTTGCAGAAAGAAATAAACAACAATGCAACCTGAGTCACACATACATTATTGCATAGACACTATTTTGCCAGGGCTTATATTTCAAAGTATTGAGTCCCATAAATCTTTGCATTTGAACCTAAGCTGTTCTAAATTTAAACCAATTAAAGGGACAATTTAAAAAAAAGTGTAAGCTAATAAAATATCACATTGAATGCAGTTTAACACAACCACCCCACAAGTTCTCGGTATACAAAGGGAATAATCCATTCTCAAACAAAAGTATCAGGATAAAGACTATTCCTATAGCAGTTAACAACTCTTGTTTTGCCTTATTTTACATGTAAAAACAGATCCAATTACAGCAGTTGTGTTGAACAAGTTCATTACTGCATTTATCAGACATGAAAAAAAAAACAACAACAAATAAATGAACCAAGCAAAGCTTCAATACTTCTGACTTATCTTTCAGCATACCACAACCACAGTGCTCTTACTAGAAACTGCTTCAGGCACAGGGCTGTAACCTAATCAAACACAGGTGGCCTCATAGTATTACACATCTTTTTGTGCAGTGCACAATTGATAAAACTGAATGCACACCTTATTTTTTTTTACATATTACAATTATTAAAGTATTTGCACTAGAGATGTACAACTAAAAAAAAAAAAAGGAAACAAAACTAAATGTTCTCTAGTATTTAAAAAAAAAAAAAGTCCAACAGGAAGCAAAATAAATGAACACCATCTTACACTTGTGTAAATGTATAATAGAGATCAACCAGTTGCACTTACTAGAACTAAGGCTGCTTCAGACAACTGGTTGGATCATTCTCAACATGGTAATGTACAGTTGGTTAAAAAAAAATAATATATAAATAAACAGCACATTTTAAAATTTCTCCATCCATTGTTTCACATCAGACTTAGCTTTCTCTCCACTAGACAACCAGTGTGACTGTTTCAATACATTCATTTGCTGCCTAAGTCTTTCAAGTTGTCAGTGGAAACTTATCAAGCAAGAATATAGTCAGCTGACAGCATTAATATCCATTGAATTCAATAACCAAGTACACTGTCTCTCACAATTTAGCAACATCCTTTCTCCATCCCACAAGGAGACCATGGCTTAAACTATGATTTGACTTCTACTCTTTGCTGAAATGGAACAATATTATTAGAACATTAGAGTTGGATACTTCATATCATGAATGAAAATGATAATAGCAACCAATGAAATTTAATATCCACTTACAGGTCCATCACTACGCCGTCTATCATCATAATCCCAATTTCTTCTTCCCTGACTACCAGCACTTCCCCTTGTGTTGCCTAGAAAAAACACATTTCATAAAATATATTTAATGACTGACAATGTATAACATACCTCAGACAGAGCTATTTCTATTAGCCACAGAGAATGATAAAAGTACCGAAAAATAAAGATGTGGTAAGGGTATTTTTCTATTAAGATTTTCAAATCACTGTTCATGTTTTTAATCAAGTGTCAGGCTCAATGCAAGCATTATTATTTTTAAATTTTACTTCAGACCAGAAAACTATTACGTAAGATATAACAGAAAATATCATAGACAGGCGGACAGAGTACAAAAAAACTGAAAATTTTTTATTTCAGTACAGGGAGAAAAAAATGGCATCACATCCCACTTTCTAACCCCTAAAGCAGCGGTTCTCAACCTTTTAAGCTTCGCAACCCCTTTTTACAATCCCCCCCCCCCACACACAGCAATAAAAGAAAAGACAAAATACATTCGATATTTTTGATGGTCTTAGGCGACCCCTGCCCTAAAGCTATGATTCTAAAACAAACCTTTTATTAAATTTTTTAAATACTCTGAATACAATGTTGATGTATTGTATATTACTTTTACTGATGTTAAGAAATAACTATACTTTGCTCAGGGTTAGTAGCACTTTTCCATGACAAAATTTTAGGAGATTTTATTTTTTTAAGGATGAAACTTATGATGAATATATCTATATATGTTTGTGTGACACATTGTAAAACATACAAAAAACTATACAATTATTAAATTGTTAGTTGATTTTAGAAATAATAAATATCTATTTCGCAGACTTTTCACGGCTGTGTGCGAATTATCTTCACTGAATCTACCGTAAATCTAGACCCTAGATCTAAGTCACTAAAATTTGCGGGCTTTTCACGGCTGTGTACGAATTATCTTCACTAGAATCTGGTGATTTAGCATAAATATAGAGTAATCTAGACATCATTAAATTGACTAAAATGTAGTTTTCAGGTTAGGTGCAAATTATCATCACTAGATCTAACTTATATCTAAATCTTGATACTATTTTTAGCTAGATTATTTACGGACTCTTGCAGATTTAGGTGAGAGGGCCCAGAAGGGTGTAGCCTACACGTTAGACTAGATCTAGTGCGTCTTCAGTCGCAACAATGAAAGGAAACAACCATTTCTACGCTGCCTTCAGGTGAAATGCTTGCTTGAGCCAAGGCCATCTTCAATCATGAGGTCGCACTTCTCAAGTGGGTGAAAGGCAGTGTAAACGCGTCACTGGTCAGCTCATTAACACAGCCAGCTCGTAACGTCATATCAAAGAAATAAGCAAAATTATATTTTTAAAAATTTTAGAATTCTGGCAATTTTTAGGAGAGCTACGAACCCTGTTTGCTGTTACAGTTCTGTCAATAAAAAATCCCAAAGGCCCCTGAAAGTCTTAGAAATATTGCAGTACTGGTATTAAATTTTTAGCAAATGGCTTGATTTACTAATTGTCTATAGATTCTTTTTAATAAATAGACTTACCAACATAATAACCTCCATCTCTATTTCTATAACCACTGCCTTCTCTATTAAAAGAACCACCATCACGATTGTATGAGCCACCTTCTCTAGAATATGATCCGCCTTCTCTGCTGTAAGAACCGCCATCCCTGTTGAATCCACCACCACCACCTCTGCCACGTCCACCACGCCAAGCCCCTCGAACATTGCCACCTCTCCAGTTGTGACGTCCTCTATAGTTACGACGAAAGTTTTCAGAAACACCAAAAGTTTCACTATTTAGCTTACGCTCTTCTCTCCAAGAATGTCTTTGCCTATAGAAACAAAATGAATTAAGGTAACTCAACATATACCTAGAACTACATGCAGGAGTTGTAAATAAATTAAATATTGAAAAAAAAACAAAGTACCTTTAGTTATCAATAATGTTTACTTTCTATAGCCACTTACCCTTTGTTCCTCTCAGTAGATTCACAACTGATATTGTCAAAGAAGGATTTCTTCTGGTCATAAAATACTGGTTCCTCTTCTTCCTCTTCTCCTTCATCTTCCTCTACTTCAGGTTCTTCCTCTCCCTTGTCTCCATTCACTGACTTGTCACCTATAAAACATATAATACTTCTATTTAACGGTAGAAAATTTTAGAACAATATGTTCTGAATCTGTTCATAAACAGGTGCACCATGAATGTCTGTTGCTTGAACTGGTCTTAGAACAACTATAAACAAGTGCATATTAAACTGCCATGTGGGACACTCTTTAATCCACTCATCCTGATTAGCCTGCCAGGTACAAGAAACAATTGTGCAAAATTTTAACTTGATCCAAAACATGTGAGAAATAATGTGTAAAAAAAAATGTACCAGACAAGCAGCCAGAGTTGATATAAGCTTGTTAAAAAGGGACAAAAATATTTTTTTCCATTAAAAAATCTGAACTTTTGTTGAAGAAACACCATATTGGGATTTATGGTTGGAAAAATGATAATGCAGAAATGTTAGGAAAACCCCATCATTGGAATCTGAAATTTTTAAAAATCCACAAAATTTCTTGTAAAAAAAAAAAAACTCACTTAAAGATAGATTTTTCAACTCTTTCTCTATATCATCTTTTAAAAACTGTGCATTGCTAGTCTCAAAATCAAACTCTGTATCAAACTTTAAGGGCTCATTGGATCTGCCACCTCTCGGATGACCTCTAGATGCTCCCCTTGGACCACCTCGAGAAGGACCCCTTGGCTGACCAGAAAGATCTGAAATAAAAGTAAGCAAGCAAAACGATACATATGTTGTAAGCAAGGAGAAAGAATGTCTCTTTTATTCCATAAGTACTATATGACAAACCACTTACTCTGATTGGAGAGAGAACTAAAACCCACTTGAAATAATTTAATGAGAAAAAAAAAATATATATGCACAAGAAAAGGGGAAGTCAAGTGAATCTGTATGCAAACACGATAAGAACAGCCATTTTGAAGCAATAAGTGTTCAAAAGCAGCATTATTGGTAACAACTGAGTGAAAGCATATGACTTGCTTTAGTCTAATGCAATTTATGTGATGAATGGTACTTGACATGAAAGATTGTTTGACTACTAACCGGGTTCATTATACTTTTATAAAATAAATTCCAGATAGACTATATTAGACTTCAAATTATTTATGATGAAAGATTATTCAGACCTAAACTATTTTCTGTCTGCTGTGACAGCTCATAAAATATTTTACCTCTATTATTGCTTCTACCCCTTGTGTACGAGCCTGATAAGCCCCTTTCTCCTCTGTCACGATTATTATCCACCCTTTGTCCACCACCACCACCACGTCTCACAGGTTGACCACGATACTGTTGATGTTGACTTCTGTTAATGTGCTGACCCTCATTAGAATTTTTCTCTGGACTCCCAGGTTGTGCTTGTACACCCTGATCAGCAGTTGGTGACTTTCGACTTAAAGGTGGAGTAGAACTCTGAGAGCCTAAACAAAATTTTTAAATGACTTTCTGATATTTGAAGTAAACAAAACAAAAGCAAAAAAAAAAAATCTATATATATTTTGTTGGTTATTAGAAAAAAAAAATTCTTTTAAAAACAATTAAGGTGACTAAGATATAAAATATTTATGCACAATTGAATTTTGATTGAATAAAACCCAAATGTTAAAGCACTATCAATTTGTTATAGCATCTATTGCATTAGGATTTTAGTTCCAGAGAAAAATGAAATGAGGTATCTAAAATATAAGCTAGCCTACTCATTATATAGGAATTAAACTATGAAAGTGCAGAATTAATAATTTAAGCAATAAAAAAACTGCACAAAACACAAAAGATAAAACCAGAAACAAGAAAGAAAATTAAATTGTAAAAAAAATAAATAAAGATTGTAATTTATAAACATTTCATTTAAAAAGATATGTCAGATTCACCAGCAACAGGTCTTGTGCCAATTGGGGCTGTTCTATTTGTCTGTACTGTAGTTGAATCAACTCCCGGTGAAGACTCCCTTGTAGAGCCTACACAATACAAGTTACAACAGACGCCACATCCAAGAAAGTAAACAAAACAAATATAACTAACAAATCTACTGAAATTTAGTCAAATCATAAATGAGAAAACACCAAACTAATTTAGTAGTTACAAAACTGTAAGTGTTAAAAAAAGGAAACATGCTATTTATTAGTTAGGTCTTTGAAAATGATGCTTGTCTTAATCTGTTAAAAAACATTTTTTGTGGAATAACAATCACAATTACTATAACAAGCTGAACATTTTATAAGACGTAACAATGTTAATTAGTGTGATAAATTAAGTGCCAAGTCTAGCAGAAAAATGTTTGCGTTCATAAAAGAAAAAAATATACAATTGTAACAAACACAATAAAAGAAAAAAATATACAATTGTAACAAACACAAGCCGACTTTCTAAAGATAATTATTGATTGAAAAAAGAAAAAAACAAAGAACAATATAAGTTGTTTTTAAGTGTAATGAAAAAATAATGAACTAACTTACCAGCTTGGTGATGGTGAGTCTGTGAAGCTGGCATAGTAAATCCAGGGGCTTGTTGATTTTGTCCAAAATACATAGGCTGACCAAATGGTTGATACATCTGACCAGGAGGAAAAGTGGTGGTTGTACTGGAGAAAGCAGCTCCGGCTGGACCAGGAGGGGGCTGAGAGGACTGTATCAAGAAAAGGAAAATATAACATGAAAGTTGTTTTTTTTATAAACTAAGTCTTGTTTTATCAGCCTCTCATCACAATAAAGATTCCCTGAAAGCAAAATCGTATGACTTAGCTGAGGTGGAAAAGACCAAAGATAGGAAATAAATGTAGCACTATAGTATTAACTATGGTGTTTATGATGTTCACAAATATTAAGGTGATAGCAGTGACAAACAAAACGACAGTATTTCAAATTTCCAGGAGAAACACATACATTAAGTAATAAATATAAGAACCAATATTTATAAGAACAATTTTTAACAAGATTTGTATTATCAGACATTGACTTCATGTTATATGTATAAAACTGCATGATTTTTATTTCTTTACAAATTATAAAAAAAGAAATTAACTTTATTCATGTTCACTGAAAAATAAAATATATATTCCTTTGTCAACTATAGGAATTGATTAAAATCTATTTTAAAAATTGCAATACAATTACACACTATCAATGAACAATTTCAGAGGAAATCTATTTCATTAATTATTTTTCATACAAAATATGTCTATTTGATCTATAACCTAGGCCTGAATCATAAGGCAAGAAGTGAGTAGTGAAGTGAGTAGTGAAGCCAGTTAGAACTTTGAATTGATAGTAAAGCCATAAGTTATTTTATTTAGCAGCTTAAAGACCACTCTATTAACTCTATACATACTGCACTCTCTAGATTCACCAGATCTAAAAACTCTCAAAGAGACAGTGAGTCTAGAGTGACAGCCTAGATCTAGAAGTAGATCTCTAATAATTCTAGAACTAGAAAAAGAATATTATTGAACTAAATTTGGATCAAGATATAGAAAGCTCTAGACTTTCTTTAAATCTATATTTAGACTAATCTAGAATCTAAAGATTTCCATTACTTTTTGGTAGATTTTGCAATTTCAGATTTCCAGATGCTCCAGAAAATCAGGAGGCAGTGGGAACCCTAAGGACCATGACAGAGTAAATTAAGAAACAGCCACAAAAAATTACAAACCAGAAGAGATTATTTACAGACAAAAATGATAGCCTGTCTCAAATGTCAAATCAACTAAAGATTCTATCATCTCAAAGTTAGCTTACTACCCCCAAAGACACAAAATGTGGAACACTTAGGTAGAAAATGAAATTCGGACTCCTAAAATTCATTCTTATGGGTCCAATTTTTTTATTATGCAATAGTAAAGACACAATCCTTACCTTGACAATAGCAGGATCAAGTGGTACACCTTCAGTAGGTTGGGGTTTGGGGGGTTCACAAACATGCAGATCTTTAATGTCATGGCCTCGAAAGATAATAAACTCAAATATTTCATTTCTTGCTGGTAGCGGCCTGTCTGTTGGACGATCCTCAGTGCCAAAAGACCTAACTGTTACAATAGAAATTTTTTAAATTTTATATTCTCTGAGAATCTCTTAAGCATTTTCCCCCAGAGAAAAAAAACAGAACATAAATATATTTATATCCTATACTCTGATATGAACACCTTGGAACTCTTAACAAAGAAAACAGCCCAGCGGCTATTTTTCCTATACAAACTCAATAAGATCCTAAATAATTTTTACAGCGCGACTATGCAAAATCTGTTAACATACGGGATAACTTGTTGACAAGTTGTTGCGCCGCTTAGAAAACATTATAAAAAGGGCATAAAAAATCACACAGACAACATTACCACATTTAAATATACTTTTTGAACAAAAATGTCTAAGAAAAATCTTGGAAGACAACAGCCACCAGCTCCATCAAAACCTCGTCAAGTCATCGTGAAGTGGGCGACTTCTGTCAATTAAGACAAGAACAGAGCGGTACAAAAACTTGCTTGTTCCTTATTCAGTCAGACTATGTCAACGCTACTCGAGCAGGATACCATATACATACAAGACCAAGATGCTGTGTGTAGTCGCTGAATTAACTCTTTATGTTGTGTCTATTCTATGTATGTGTAAGTTTCTGTTGTATTGTCTGTGTATGAGAAAAGAGACCTTGTACTCACAATAAATTTCCATAAGGATCAATAAAGCAGTCTTGGTATTTTTGCCCCCCCCCCCCTTTCCATGTCCATAGAACAGGCTACAACTAGTATAGAAAGAAGAAAAAAAAAAAGCCCCTGGAGCACAATTTTAAAATGTTAAGTAATACAGAACATGGAGAAAGTGACAAAAACTTTTTAAACTGCTGTAAAAAGAAAATGACTCAACAAAATTTGAAGATTAAAGCTTAAAAATCCAATTCAATTGTTGAGTCCAAGAAGAGCTGTTTAGATTGCATAATAATTTCTATACTTGTCTGTCTTGACTATACTCCTCTGAGATCTAATTTACTGCATAGTGATACTAAAGTATTACAACAAAAGTTTATAAATCTAGTAGTTTATACCACAGACAAAAAGAATCTAGTTTGAGCTAGATGAGATTAATATCGACCTAGAATGTAGAATAATTTAGAAAATAAATTAGATACTAAAATAGTCTCAGCATTTTCCTAGATCTCAAACTATAGAAATTAGATGGTAAAAAAAATTGTGACTCAGTGACACTGAAGACAACTTAGTGTTTGAAAGTCATTCCTTCCTCTCTCTGCCTCTGGACTTTGACAGTCACTGCTATAGGCATTTGGAATCTAGATCTAGAGCTACTGGTAAGGATTTCATGCAATACATTCCTTAAAAATAACTTCTAAGTGACTGACTAATCTAAGAACGTTCTGAATGTTGTTACCTGGCTAGATCTAGCTAGAAGTAATTTGTAAGAGTTTATTTTTAAAGACATTTTAGTTTTTATATAGATGCACCATAGTTGACAGACTCTGAACATGACATATTCGTGACCTCACAACTTAGTTGATTTTAAATATTATTTATGTAATATAGTCTGTGTTGGGATTTCAGGGAGATAACTTGATATTACAGACAGAGACTTGACTGTGGCCTTTTCAGTATTAAACATCACCTAAGTTTGTATAAATGTTTTGAAGTCTCTTCTTGTTAGTTCTACACGTGTAGATCTTGTTATTTGTTAGTTTAATACATCGAATACACCTGTACAAGAAACCCAGACATCCCCAGAGTAATCTGTCGCGTCAGACAGCCATCAACAACTTGAACTACAAGAACTGAAGAAGGGCAAGGTCTATCACAGTGAGATTGTATCATTGTAACTTGGTAGACTACTGAGACTGAGTAAAAATGTTAAAAAATAATGTGTTCTAGACTAGAACAGAATCTGGAAATCTCTATAGACTCTCATATAATATTATATAGTCTACAAGTAACTACACATTACTCAAGGGGTCAATTACTGCCTACTCACTATCTCAGGCCTACTGCCACTGGACTTTACTTCATTACAAAAACTACACTGATAAATATTAATAAATGCACTTTCGCTGCTTGTCGTACAACGGTGGCATAAAGATCTAGAATACATGTAACCTATATTAGATTTATACAGATTACAGAACTCTTATGAAAATTGTCACAATATTTGTTTACATTTCAACAAGATAATCAAACCTTTCGCTAATGCTACTGTTGCTTCTATAGGATCGATGGTATACAATGTCCCTTCGTATCTTATCTCTGCTTTGGATATAAGACTAATTTTGCTTCCAAGATATGGGACCCCAGTGGGAGCAGCAGGGCCTCCATTTGGTCCGGGTACTCCTTGGCCTTGGCTCATGGTGAATATTTCAGGTCGCCGAAACTCAAAAGAGATGTCGGCAGATTTAAATTATGGTTATCTTAGCCGCTTTTAATAAAGATGGCGATCATTTTGGTTAATATTAGCGGAAGTTTAGATGGCGCGGATGTTGCTGTCCCAGAGTTCACGTTCTGAGCATGCGCAATGTCATTTGAAATTTGTTGGTCCATCGAAATGGCGGATCAAGGGTCCATGGATGAGTTCCTATCGAAAGAAATAGACCAAAACAAAGTAACAGCGTTAGTAGGATCATTGGAATCACAGTTAGCCTCTTCTACAAATAAAGATTCACTCAAGACAGTGCCAGGGTCTACTTTTAATAATAATCATATCTCTGGGAATGCATCTATTGTTAATGCTCCCATCACTAGCACTAGCACACCAAGTGTGACAGTGAGGCCACAGCAAACTGTTGTGAGCGTGCCAGGCCTAGGTTTACAATCCCAGGCAGTAGCTTCTAGTAAAATTTTACCCCAGAATGCTGCAATAATTAACTCAATTAGTAATTCACAAATTATAGGCATTTCCTCCATCATAAATGCCAATTCCCAAAACAGAACAAGCTCGAACTCAACCACACCACTTCCAAATTCATCTATTTCTAACACTCCTCTCTCTTCAGCAACTAAATTTTTAAACAGCTCTCCTTCTATACGTATAGTTACAAATAATACAAAACCTCAAAATTCTATTTTGCATACCTCTCCTGTTCAGGTGTCAAAGCAACAATTCATAAACAGTGCAATATCTCAAAGTGTTACAACAGTTAGACCTCAGCCAGTCACAACTGCAAGGGTAAATATAAGTGCTTCAGGTGCCTCTACTGCTATGCATAATTTAGCCACAATTGCTGCTGAACAAAAGCCATTGACAGTTTTACCGAATGGTAGTACACATTTACAAAATGTTCAACACAAAGATGGATCTGTGATAACGCAACAAATTATTATGAAGAATGATGCAAACCACACAGTAGTAAAACGAGAGCTCAGTCCTCTTGTAAAAAGTGATATTCCGATGTCTAATTCTGTGATACAAGGACTGCAGCAAAATATGCGTCAATCCACACCTATCATTACTACTGGAGCTCATCAGTTAATAAAAGGATTATCTCAAGGTAATAATCCAGCTCTCGTTGCATTAAGGACACCTCACTCACAGCAGCACGTGGTTGTCAGGGCCACTGTTGCAACAACGTTAGCAAACTCTTCGCCTTCAGTTCAGGTGGTCAATGCATCTGCAGCTAGTACACCATCCACATTAAGGCCAAACATAGCTCCACAAATGAGGCCTGTGAGGATTACAAATCCTGTTCGATTAGGAACACAGTCTAACATAGCTCCAAGGCAGCAGAATCCTCCGGTAAGTCGATCTAGACATAGTTTTCAATGACTACATTAAAATTAACAACTTTAGCCATTCTTAAGTGATTGCAAAAGGAATAGTTATGCTCACATATGTTTGACTAATGTTTACCAATTAAACCATCTTTTATCATTTATTTTTATAATATTGTAAATAGAGAATAATGTCAAATACATTTTTTCTCATTTATTTATAAATATATATGCATTTTTTAGTGTTTGTTTGTTTAGAAGGTTAGAGAATTTTTTTTAGATTATTGGGATGCCTAATGACATTATGCCTAGACACTATAGAGGTTCGATATAACATTTAAAAAAAATGTATTTAATTAAGAATGTCTTAAAATATATTTTATGTAGGTCATTCATCCAAGTTAACAATATTCCGTAATTTAGAATTGGGACTTCATTTTTTAAAAAAATCTTAACTCCTTTCTAACACAAATACTGCCATATATATTATTGTTTCATGTCTTGTTCATTTTATTTTATATTCTGCTTAGTAATTTAGTACTGATTTTTTAATTTTTTAAATCCTAACCCTAATGCAATGTTTCTCAAACTTTTGCAAGTGGAACCTTCTGGTCAAATGCAAATCCCCTTCAAACACACACACATATACCGTATATATATATATACATACATATTACATACATTCATAAATTGACTGTCTTCATCCACCCCCCTTTTATCAGTGCTTCCTAATGCTTGGTTTATTTTTCAAGTTGAAGACAATTTTTCTGGATTAATTTTTTTTAAACTATTACTATACCCTATTTAATGTAAAAAATTATCTAACTCTCTGTGGACATTATCATTTCTCTGAACTATTATTTATTAAAATTAAATATTAAACTGGAACAAACACAAAATAGAGCAGTGAGATTCATAACAAACGAATATTCACATTTGACTAGGGTAACATCATTAGTAAAATCACTAAATTTAGAAAGCCTTCAGGACAGAAGACTCAAAAGTAAAGTAGCAATTATACATAAAACACTGAACCATAATCTTCAAATACAAAAACAAAATTTAATAAAATACTCTGAAAGACACAAAAATAAAGGCACATTCCTCGTCCCATATGCTAGGACAAATTTGTACAAATACTCCTTCTTCCCTAGTGCTATTAGAGCATGGAATGGGTTGCCTGAGATAGCCAGAAAAACCAGTGACTTGGCAGAATTTAAGTCATTGGTTAATATGCATGACGCGTAGGACATAATCATCTTCTTTTTTGAAGTAACGTCTGTATTATATAAGATAAGAAGATAAGATAAATTATAGCTTTTTTATAGCTCTACTTTCATGCATATTCATGCTCAGAGTGTGATGGTCCAATCTCATTTGTAGATCAGTGGGGGAGGAAGTATCTGGGAGAAAGTTTTCCGTGCTGCCTTTAGGCACTCAGTTAACACAACTCTGCTCAAGTTGGGTGTCGAACTTCGAGCCCCCTTCATAGGTAGCCAAGTCAAGTCCAACCATACTTAGCCTCTCGACCCTACTTCCCACATGTATTATTTACACATCTGATTTTATTTCCTTAAAAGCAATAGTTAAAATGAACTAACTAAACATTATTTTACTCCTAACTCTATATCAGCTTAGGATGTTGTCTTTTTTTTAAACTATTTTTTTTCTGCATGATTAAAAATTAGGGCACTATAACAATCCCTCATGGTGCTCTGCTTGTGCGTAACGAAAGTGGCCAGTTGGTGTTGGTTTCTGCATCCCAGACAGTGCTTCACCAAACACCAAGTAGTAATAGTGTCATCACCACAGTAGCTCCTAGTGGATACAGGATACAAAATGTGCGGGTATGGAGTCTCTTTCAAGTGTTTATTTTCTTTATGGATATAAATATTTTGTGTGTGAATCTATTTGTTCTCAATTGATTGTTTGTTTTTTTAGTTAAGCTGTGAAGTTTAGAGCTCTTAATAGTGATTAGTCATTAGTGTACATGTTGATGCATAACATCTACTGTTTTATTTAATAAATTATATGGTTGAATCGGCAGCCTCTAACATCACAAGCTCAAGTTCGTAGTTCAAATAGTGGGCAATCGATTGTTACAATTCAGCCCCAGTCTGCAACCCAACAGCAGCAGTCGATTCAAGTTAGAGCTTCCAATATTTCTACTGTGGTGCCAACAGCCACACTTCAGCAGCGGCCGGCTACTCAACCCACAGCAGTGATTGGTCCCAATGTGTCCACCATCACAACGGGGACTACTGCTGGAGAAATGAGTAAGAATGTAAAGTAGTTTAGCGGTTGGGAAGGGGGGGGTAGTAAGCAGATTCACAATTGTAGATTATGTTTTTTGGGGGGTTTTTTGCTACTAAAGTCCTTGATTTTAACCCAGTCACTTGTTGGCAGTATAAGTAGTTTGTCACTGTGAGGCATCCTAACACTCACTTAATTTGTAGGCTTCATTCTGCCTTATGGACCCTGCTCTTTTTATAAAAATAAGTTTTTGTTTTTTTGCAAATGTACATGTAGTTTTGAGGTTTTCAAGCTAATCTGAAACACCACTGATTTGCATTTCCTAAAATGTAGTAGAGATGTAAATCACTTTACAACAACAACAACAAAAACATCCTTGTAAGATTCCAAATGTCTCACTAAACACATGTAAAATTTCTTTTAATTTAGAATGAACTTCTCTTTGTCCTTAACGTTTCAACATTGTTTCATAGTTTTAAATTTAATCATGGTTGCAATCAAATGACAACAGTAATAGCCTTCATTCAGTGTTCACATTCAAAATGTTCGAGCTAGCATTATCAATACTTATTTGGACCTAACAAGACAGCTCTGATTGGATAACATAATAGTTTCTCTTATTCAAGAGAATCATGCAGACACCTCAGTTAATTCCAAAAATAGGTAGAAAAGGATTAATAATTCAGCATTCTTATTGTAGCTTTTTGTCCAATTCGTTGCATTTTACATTCTGCTGGTGTGGATGTTCAAAAAAATATTCATCATTTTTCTCAAATATCGCTGATGACTTGAGTTGCTGTAGCAGTGATTCTAGCTTCATGTAGTAGCTCTTGGTTAATGGTTACCAATCAAAAAATTTTAATTTGGTCTTCTCAAATTTGGTGACTGGTTAGACACACAGCACCCATATACACTGTTGACAACTAGGTCTAATTGTAGGATTCCATGTTTCTCATTCCTGTAGGATTCCATGTTTCTCATTCCTGTAGGATTCCATGTTTCTTCTCTGTAGAATTTTATTTTATCTTTTCTAGACGAGCTAGGATGGCTGTCTGGTCTTGTCTGGGCTGTTGTTTCATCATCATCATCAAACTCCATTTGAGTGAGAGCTTGAGAGGCTCAAATCCTCTCTTGCAAAAGCCCTGCACAGAGAATTTTTGGTTTCCCAGACCTGTCGAGACGGAGATCAGCAAGTCTGGGGGAGTCAAACAGTATATAAGGCTTGGTTTCCTCTTCTTCCCCGCATCAGGGGCACCGTGAATCGAAATTTGGTCATGGCCGTGAGAAATATGAGCCAACAGGACAGTGGCCTGTCCTGCACTGTGCTATAATAGCTTGCTCAGGCCTCCACCACAGGAAAGTCTGGTCAGGGCGCCTCATGGCTTTTTGGGACTTGTCCCAGCACTCAAACCATTTTTCCATTTATGTTTTTAATTATAGCCAGAGCATGATGAAAACTTACAGCCTTTCGGTGGGTGGAATTTGCCCTCTCTGGTGGGCCAAGGAGTCTGCAATAGTGTTGCCAGTCACACCCTATGAGACTCGGTACCCACTGCATTAATACAGGGGTGCCATAGCGTTGCTTTATGTTGTGTGAAGCCATGATGACAGTGTCTGTTGTTTAGATTGTTCTTTGAGATGTTTAGGGTGTAATCATCTTTAATTCTGGTAATTTTTATAACTAACTGCGTCTGTTTGTCAGCAAAATTTGTACAATTGAAGATGCAAAAGTTAATGGTACTGATAATTTCTTAAAAGATAAATGGCTGCAATTGAGGAAGGATAATACATCTGATGATGCATTGTTTTATATTTCATATCTAAAACATGATTTATGATGCTGAGTTATTTATGGTAACTTTAGCTAAACTTACATCTTCAGCAATAATAGTTTTTCTTTGGCCAGAGCATCTCCAATCAAAAACATTTGAGAGTCACATTATTGATTGAATGTGTGCTCATATGTTTCTATTCATCAGATAAAGCAATGCTTGAAAATGTAAAAAAGTGTAAAAACTTCTTGTCGACTCTCATCAAATTGGCAGCCAACCAGCCTGACCAAACTGTAAAAAATGTCCGGGCTCTGATTCAAGGTCTCATTGTAAGTATAAGTATCATTTTGAAATACTCTGTTTTCTTTAATCCTCCGTTATTTGCTGTTTGTTAATGATGTTATTTATCAATATTTATAACTCTTCACTAATTTTCTAGGATGTGTAGGAGCTTCACAAATGCATTGATTGAATGTAATTTTTTTTTATCATTGTCTTTAATTAATTAAATCCCTTATTGAATTTTATCTCTTATCCAGGGAAATCATGCAGACACATCAGTTAAATAGCAAAATATTTTGAAGCAACCTTTAAATATTATGAAACAATTTTAATTTCAAATTTTGTGTGTTTTTAATATTACTTTGTAATCTTAAGTTTCATAATATGAATTAACATGTTAAGGAAATTTTGTTCATATTAAAAGTTATTTTCTTTTCAGCATCATTAGATCAAGAATAATGACTAATATATTTATATCTGTTAAAAGGGGAAGTAAAGTGTTTCTATAATTGGAAAAAAAATAAGCATCCAAAACAAAATACAAAATAATTGGTGATTTCATTTTCTATTATGTTTATGAATTCTTGAACAGTAAATTTGTAAATACCGCTATAATTGACTTATGGAAAATATTTATTGTTTATTTATTTATGCTCCGTGTAGGATGGCAAAGTTGAACCCGAAGCCTTTACGGAGCGATTGCAGCATGAACTTCAGTCATCACCTCAACCCTACCTTGTCCCATTTCTCAAGGTAACGCTGCTCACACATTGATTCCTCTTTTTGCATGTATTTCTGTTTGTTTTGTTTTTTCCTTCATTGTCATTATTGGGTGGTCTTTCAAATATTAAATCACCATCAAAGTGACGTGGTTGTTGTTTGAACCTATAATTCAAAGTGAAACAATAATATTGGTGTCGCACAGAAATAATTGAACCAGTAAATACAGTTTTGTTTGCGTGTGACAAATCAAGTTTATTTGTATGTTGAAAGACTTATTGTGGTCTACTTTCTTAATGTTTAAAAGCTAGGCGTGTTGTGAGTGACTCTTGTTTACAATGACATGGACTCCCCTTGCTGATGCAGAATTAGTTCGTTTATGTTTTTAATCTTGCTTCTTTTCAGTGTCAGAAATTGATTCATTTTTCTTACTGATCCTTCATGCTTATAAACCTTTTTTTTTTATTATTTTGGTTATTTGTATACATTTTGATTTACTTTTGATTTCAAGTTTTGTTTCTTCAATATTCAGAAAACAATGATTTATTTATTTTTTTCATCTAGAACTGTGCTCTGACTCCTCTTGTGGTAATTTGGACAACATTGTTGTTGTGCATTCTTGCTACCCACACATAAATACAAAAAAATGTGTGTTTTGCCTTGAAAGTTTGTTGTCGATGCAGACTTAAATTCAGTTTCAATAAGCCATCATATTATGACTTGGGAGAAATAAATAAAACTGAGTTCTGATTACAAACAATAATCAAATCCTGCATTTGAGTCTGTGTCATTGTCAACACTGGGCACAGTATGTCTGTTGTGTTTGTAATTATCTGTTTGAAGTAGTTTTATTTGATGTAGTCATTGTCCATCACCTATCTGCGCTGTTGGAAACAATAGACATACATATTTTCAACATCTGACCTTTTTAAACTATATTTTGTGTTTGAAATCATATTCTAAGTCATATATGTGTAGAAATGTAAGGAACCAACCAGTTTTATGTTGACCTTACTATATAAAAAAAATGTGAAAAATGTCTTGTTGTGGTTGATGGAAAGGTTTACGAAAACATTGTTATCTATTTTTCTTGTGGTGTTTGGTTTTCTTTCAACATTCTACACACACTGCAGCAGTCGCACATAATTTTCCATTCTGTGTTTCATTAGTAATTCTTTGTTCTGACACGAGGTGGCTTTAAGTGTGATATGAACGTAATACACATCAAAGAAATGTTCATTTATATTGTTTTACAACCATTTTTAACACTATAAGACAGTTGTCTTCTTTGTTTTACTCTTTGCTTTCATTGTTTCTTTTAGAAGAAAAAAAAATTAATTTCTTATTTTTTAACTTTTGTCAAGCTCCACAAAGCGTTTAGGTGACATTTTAGATTGTTACTTTACTTGTTTTATATTGAGGCTGGTATCCTTTTTTTAGAAGTGCTAATTTTGTTCCGGTAATATGTCATTATCTCATCTTTTTTTTTTTTTTTTTTTTTTTATAGAAAAGCCTTCCTCTGTTGCGAACGTCAATGTTGTTGGGTCGTATGACAATTGACGGAGTGAACCCTCCTCCCCCTGAAGTTGCAGGTCATGGCCATCTCATATCTGTCTCTCAGCCTGTCAGCACAACACAGCAAGTGGTAACTGCTACAGGAACTCTCACGCAGAGACCTGTGATAGGACCTAGACCCACTGTGCCCTCTATTCAGCAACCTAATGTAAATATTACATAAATAGATTTATAGTCATATTATAATGCGTTGTGATATGTACATTTTTTAACATTAACGTTTGGTTGAATGTTATTTCAATTATTTCTAGCACAAATAATTTCATTTATTATTGGGACGCTGGAATTGACACCCTGCTTGTTTAACCGTTGGCCAAAGAAACATATAACCTTAACATCATCTGCCCCATAAATACCTTTTTACTTTTTGGTATTGTTGGGCTTGTACTTTTCAAACCTGAAGTCCAGTGGCCTAACTCTGAGCCTAGCTGGGGAATGATTGAATTGAGGAAATAACTACAGAAATCCTCTTAAAAGAATTTAGTGTGTTAATGATCCAAATTGGCTGCCTGGTCGTGTGGTTTGTGCGCTGTACTGTCATTCGATCTATCGTCAGTCTCGTCGTCCTGCAGGAGGCTTGGACTAGGAATTAAATTATTCTCCACTCTGAAGAAACATCCGAAACATGTAAAAACAAACAATTGTGATCATTAAATAAACTCTATGTTTCCAAGCTAGAATACACATTGGAAAATTAATATTTGTAATGAATACATAGAATTGGTTGGATATCAAGCTTAAAACTTTTGAACCCTTAATTTTACAATTCTTGCTTCTTTTTTTTTTTATAGTGAAGACCTTCTCGAATATTCTCCATTAAGGTTATTGGGTTTTATTAAATTATTTCCTTTGTAATATTAGCTCTAGAGTGGTTTTTGTAGCAAACCTGATGATAAACATAGTGTTGACGTTTGTATAACTTTGATACATTTTAACACATGACAGTCTTGCAGGAAATTTATAAAATGTTGTATGGTAACTATGGAACTTACAATCAAATAATTTCATTGACTTAGTTTTGGCAGCAGAATGTAAAGGCTGATCTATGAACCAGTTGATTGATCTGAATCTATAACTGATCTTGAGCATATCATTAGTCAGTATACACATAGTCTCTTCTTTTGAATTAAAAGCATTGTTTTAAACAACAAAATTTCTTCAATTTTTTTTTTCCAGTTGCGTCCCACTCTTGGGCCAGCTAGCAGTAAAGTAGCTCCCATTCGACAGTCAGCGCCTCAAGTAACCATAGCACCTGGGGGAAACAAAATCATGGTGAATGCACCAACGCTGCCTATGCGGCCCCAAGTAACACAGAACTTTATAAATCAAGTGCGGCCTAAAATAACTGTAACGCACCCATCTTCCAGTCCTTCCATGCCAATTGTCCGAGCCAATAAACCCATTACAGCTTCCACCCTAATGAAACCTGAACAACTGACCAGTCCAGCCCCAGGTCAAAGAGAAAAAAGGAAATTTGAATCTCTAAAGTAAGTCGTTTTTTTGTTTGTTTTTGTTTCAAGTATCTAAAAGATAGAAACTGAGTGTGTTTATGAGCTTGTTTCATGGCTTATGTATAATAAGGACGTGGTGGCTGAGTTGTAAAGCACATGGTTTGAAGTCTTGTTTTTCTTATCAAGTGAATATGATTCTTTTTTTATCTGATAAATTACTGGCATTAGTTCTATTTTTATTGTCTTCTTTGATGCTTTGTCCACTTGTAGGGATGGAGACGATGACATTAATGACGTGGCAACAATGGGTGGAGTCAATCTGTCGGAGGAATCCAAGAATATATTGGCCACAACAAATGTTGATTTTATAGGAGCTCAAACGAGGTCATGTAAAGATGAGATTCTTCTGTCATCATCACCACTGTTTAGGAAGATAAATTCAATAGGTATAACTTCCTACTTATGTACAGTGTTCCTCCAAGATAGCCCATACTCCCTTTTAACTTACTACATTTCTTTATTGTTCTTATCTAGTCAGCCATTTTTTTTATTTTTTTTTTTAATTATAAGATAAATTCTCTTTTTAACTTTGTAACTTATCTGACCATTAGCTATGGTTGGGTCCATGTCCCCCACACAGCAGTTCCCACACTATCCAGGCATTTGATGTGTCCTAAGGAATGGCAGGTGCAGTTTTGGGTCAGCTGCTTCTGCTAGGGTGTAGTGCTGTAAACTGCCTTAGGGTCACCAGCTCTTGCTTTTTCCTCAGGGTTGATTCCTGGAGCTTTTTCCGTGTTTGGGTAGAGGTGCTGGACACCAGATGTTTGGATTCAGAGTTTTCCTTATCCTAGGTGGCTAACCATCAAAGGCATTGAGCCCCTCCTACCCCAAGTATACTGGTTTCGGCAGAAGTTGCTCACATTTATATAGTAGTAAACAACCTTATGTCAAGAACTTGAACTGATGTATTAAAATGTAGTATTTTTTTAAAGCATGTTTTCTGTTCTAGAAACTAAAACTTTGGACTATCATCTTTACACCATGGGTGTTCTCCTTGGTTTTTCAGTAACCATGTGTTAAGTTCAGGGTAATAAAATGGAATATACTCTGTAGTAGACAAAGAGCTGACTTATCATTCTTGTATTCTTCTTTCAGCTCAGAAATATAACATTGACGACATCAGTCCTGATGTAGTCAAAATTGTTTCACATGCCACTCAGGAAAGACTACGGGATGTAGTATCAAAGCTGTCTGTTATAGCTGAACACAGGGTGGAAATATACAAAGTAATCTTTTTGTTTTGTTTTGATTTTTTAAGTTCATTTATTCCTGTTAGTTTTTTGGTTGCAAAAAAAAAAAAAATGTTCATTCATACTTAAAGCTTAAGAAACATGGAATGGATAGGATGAATGTTGAAATAGGAAATAAACTAAACTTCACCATGTTTAGACTTAGCACTCTAGATTGCAGGAATAAGATTTTTGAAGAAGTAACTTATTGCATTCATGTATCTTGCCAGATGGATTCCAGGTATGAAGTGGAGTCTGAAAATAAACTGAAACTAAAGTTTCTTGAAGAGCTGGATAAATTAGAAAAGAAACGCCATGAAGAGCAAGAAAGAGAGAAACTGCTGAGAGCAATGAAGGTATTTCCAAAACTAGATTCTAAAGATTATCAGTTGCGATGTAAAAGTTCATTAACCAAATCCTCAGTTGTAATATTGGTGAAATCACTTTCCAAAATTGTGTGTATTCTTTTAGAGTCGCTCCAAGAATGAAGATCCAGAACAGCTGAAACTAAAACAGAAGGCTAAAGAGGTAATTTTTTTGGAATTGACGGATTTCGTGATTAACTGATTGTGGTGGCTTGTTAATAGTCAAAAATTTTCTTTATCCATTCAAATGTAATTGTCCGTGTTTCATTACCATCACTAGCTCCAACTGGCGGAAGCTGAGGAACTCCGGCAGAGAGAAGCTAATTTAACAGCTCTAGCAGCTATAGGACCTCGAAAGAAAAGAAAGCTTGAATTTTCAGATTCAACCAAACCAGAGGTAATGATAATGCATTAGAATCCAAAAAAAATGTATAGAAGAGACATTTTTCATTGTATTAGTATTTCTTAACATGTCAGTATAGAAGTCCACTTTTGTTTTTCAGTCCATGTCTGCCAGTAATTCCTTCAATACCAATACCTCCAACTCTTTAAGTGTAAGTATTTGATGGATAGGGTTTACTCATTCATCTAGAGGTTTAATATACACTCCCTTTTAGACCTATGGTCTATAGGGCAGATGATGTAAAGGTCATCTGTTTCTATGGCCTACAGTTAACAAGGGTGTCATGTGGCCAGCAAAATGACCAACCACCTTTACTTTTCCCCAACTAGTGTCAGGTACCCATTAATAAGCAGACCTGCCTACCGTTATGCAAAATGCGTATTCATTACGCAAAATCTCCAAAAAATGTCAGTCAGTACGCAAATACGAATTTAACCCGTCGCGTTACGCATTTCGTATCCTTTTTTTTTCCCCCCTCTCTTGACTAGCTTACGAGCGGCCACGGAGGTCACGCTAAGCCGTCCTGTTTGGGGGGGGGGACAGAAAGGGTGGGGGAACACATTGTGTCCAGATCTATAGGTTGATTGGTTCTTAAAAGCAATTAGATTTAGTCTAGAAATGAAGAACGCGAGAGTGAGGGAGTGGCGGGTTGGTACCGTCAGTTAGCTGATACACCAATGTGACTGTCAGTTAGCTGATACACCAACGTGACTGTCACTTAGCTGATACACCAACGTGACTGTCACTTAGCTGATACACCAGCGTGACTGTCACTTAGCTGATACACCAACGTGACTGTCACTTAGCTGATACACCAACATGACTTTTTTTTTTTGTAAGTTCATATAGTAGAAAGTAATTATGTTGAATCCCTGATTCTCGTATTCATTTGTATAGAAAAAAATATCGAAGTGCTATCGATTCAGAACACATTGAGTGACATTGTAGATATCTAGTCTAGATCTAGATTCTAGATCTACAAAACTTGTTATACAGGAATAGATCTATCTAGAGTCTTAGCTAGTCATTACGTTATGTCATGATTCTCTGCATTACTCTACAGTCCAGATGCAATCTAGTTGTAGTATGATTTAGATTAACTAGATCTAAATCGACAACATCTACTACCATCTAGTCTAGATCTAGACTAGATTCTTAGTCTTAGTATAGAATAGATCAAGGATGAAGGTAGGCCTACAAAAGTTTGGAGTAGACCTACGTTTGTAACGGATCCACTGCATCGGTAACACTCTTGAGCCCAGATCTAGTCTAGATATCATCTCTATTGTCGTATTGATCTAAATTTAGATTGTAGATCTAATCATGACATCTGGATCTAATATTATATATATATATATATATATATGACAAAATAGTGGATCGCGTGTTACGCATTCTGGTGCCAATATATGCATTTTGACCATCAGCGTTACGCATTTGGTCTTTTTTTGGTAGGCAGGTCTGAATTAGAGCTGGGTGGACTCAGAGGCGCCCGAAATAAAAAAATCCCAGTATTCAAACCATGGACCTTCAGTTTGGAAACTAAGCGCCTTTCCACTCAGCCACCACGCATCTTAATATACACATGACCATCCATATTGACTTTCACTGTTTTAAATTGCTAATAATCACTGACTGGACTCATTGTGCTGGGTTGACATATGCAATTCAAGGCTCTATTTCTTTTGGTCACAGCCACATTCAAACATTTGAGGAGGGAGGATGTGTTGCAAAAATGGAATTGCAGATAAAAAAGATTTTAAAAGGAGTTGTTATAATATTTTGGTTATAATTTAAATACCACCTTTAAATAGATATTCACATATTGTGTCAGAAATATCCCATATTTTTAAAGAATACTTCATTATCTGATTAGTGAAAACACAGTTCAGTATTCAAATCCACTAACACAGCGGTTCTCAACCTTTTATGCTCGGTGACCCTTTTGTACAACCCCCCCCCCCACTCCGTTGCGACCCCTCCCCCCCCCACACACACACACACAAATAGACAAAAACAATCCATATTTTCGATGGTCTTAGGCGACCCTAAGCAAATCGTCAATTGATCCCTAAGGGGGTCGCAACCCACATGTTGAGAACCCCCTGCACTAACACAAGGGGGAAAAAACACACCATAGCATTGTACAATTGAGAAAAAAAGGTTCAAATTAGAAAATATCTAAGCAAATGTTTATAGTTTGTTGATCAGTTTATTATTTAGAAACTGTGTAGATTGAGTAGCTGAAGGTTCCACAAGAAAATGATCAAATCTGAAACTCTTCTATCTGAAAATCACATGAATGGGCAGAAAATCTGTTTAGCAAAGGAAAACATTTTATATTCAATGTTAAAAATAAGGAAAGAAAATAAAACAAATATTAATGCATTTTAAAATCAAAGCTCACATTGTGCTTCTTAAGTTAAATATGCAAAAAATTATTTTATGAAGTGGGTGACTGTTTACAATTAACTTTAACATTTATCTCCTCAGATTCTGAGACCAAGAACAAAGCGTGTCAATCTCAGAGATGTTCAGTTTTTGTTGGAAACGGAACGCACGACCAGAAAATCTGATCTTCTTTACAAAACATTCCTAAAATGAGAAGGCATTTGTCAAAGATGTCATTAGTTACGTTATTTTCTCTTATTCTTGTTGAATAGTGAAAACTGTTGCAGCACTCTTTAGTAATGTGCTTCTTTCTCCTGAGGCCATTGTGACCTGTCCCCAATGCAGGAAATAAAACGAACATTTTGTAGATCCTCTACAAGCTGCTCTGGTGGAATCTTATATATGGACCTGGTTGGTCTACTAGATAAAAGAAGGTGTGTTAGAACTAGCTGGATAAAGTTCGCTGCTGGTGATGCTGTGTCAGTGCAGAAGGCCGAATAGGACTGTGGGACTTAAGAAGATTATTCTGACATGAGATAGTGTGCGATGTGGCGATAATTCTTACTTAAAGTTAAATTCTATACTGTTTTTTTGAAGCAGTTTATTGTATTTCAATAAACACTTTAAACACATTGTAAAATGGACAACAGAGTGTTGTGAAACACTAAACAAATATTTTCCTTGTGTCAGGGAGTGGAACCAGTGGCATTCTCTTAAGCAGAATGCTAACTCTTTAAAATAACTGGACCAATTATTGTGGCCTTTTTTATAAATATTCTGGGAAACTTTGGAAGTGGACTACATTACACATTAGGACAGACATGGTTGGTGTTACAAGATTCATTGTGATTTTTTTTGTTTGTTTCAAAGTTGCTGTTTTTATATATGTATATATATAGACTCTTGTGTCTCCAGATTGATTTTTGTTTATTTTGTTGATCTGAGTGTCAGTGTAGCTGTTGGGTAGTTGTTGAACTTAAAACACATTCCTTCGAGACATGAAGAAAAACACTATTGTTTTGTTTAGAAAACATTGAACTCAATAGAAAGTCAATTGAAACAACTTTCATCCTGAAAAGATTCAAAACTTAGAAGCGCATTGTTTAAATCTCCAAACATGTTCTTATTTATGCTATATATTTATTGTCATAGTTATGACTCAGTAAGCAGTGGTCTCTAAAGTGTTTGCACAAAGGCTGCTGTTGTTGGCCTCCCTTTTTAGTTGTAGAGTGCCGATGGTTCATCTTGTAGGGCGAGTCATGAGATGAAGGCCTAGTGGAAGCTAGTGAAATCAAAACCAAGCAAAATTGTTAACACCAAATTGACTTATAAAGCAATGCAAATGTATATTGAACTAATACATTGTACTGAAGATTTGATGGTAAAAAAAAATTTCTTGATTTGTGTTATATCTCTTGTCTCTGCTCTCACCTTGACCTTTGCTCATGATCAGTTTGTTTTAGGCTTTATTTTGATCACATCTATCATTCAGAATGCTGGCCAGAGAATATCCACATTTGAAAACTTGAAAGAAATCAATTGGCTACAGGAATGATTTTGTTTTGTCTCCTGTGATTTAAAAAATAAATAGTAAATATTGGCCATGCTTTGTCCTGAGAATCATGGCAACTCCAAGTTTTGTTTGTGTGTGCACGCTGTTTGCTAAACTGTTCAAAACACATTTATTTCGAGCGACAGTAATATATTTTTCTTTATAATATTTGCATTATTTATTTGTTAACTATTTCCCAGGATTCATAGTTAAGAGAACATGTTAACTAACTAATGCACATATCATTCAGAGTGTGAGTCCCTGGGGGGGTTTGGATCAATAGAATATTGTCAGCAATTTTTAGCTTTTATTTTATAGCTGTTTTCTAAACTCTGGATCAGTTAACAGCTAAAGCACAGAAGGCAGCTTAATATATTTGACACCTGTGGCACATGCAGTACCAGTGAAGAATGATGTGAGCTAAGTATTTATTCTTGTTTTGTTTTTTTTCTCTGTAGATTTGTACGAAAGATAAAGAGGAAGTGTGTTCTCAGAATTCTGTGCCTTGAAAAGTGGAGGTCTTGTTTCTTTCATGCAGTGCCATTTGTAGGCCTAATGGAGTTTTGAGTCGCTGATGTTACTGTCAAATGACAAAAAAAATATTCTGATTGTCGTTTGCTTACTTTTGATACTAATATAAATAAGGAATGTTGTTTCTTACTTGATGATTCACTAATGATTGAACTGTATACAAATTGACTTTGTTGGTGTATTATTTTGTTTGGAATAGTTTCAGTTTGTGGTGTTAATGTGATATTCTTTCATGAAATCTTTTCCAGACGCAGTTAAAGAGTTGTCTCTCTTCTCAACCAAATTCAACAGAGGCAACAACATCATGAAATGTAACATAAAATGTCTGCATTTTCTGAATGAGTTATGTCTAAATATTATCTCCTCTCATTCTCTCCCATTACTAGTTCCAAAGTATTTACCTTGAATGTTACTGGATACTATCGAGGGAAGTGACTTTTTGAGTATCATTGAAAGTTCAAGGTCATCAATGAGTTAAACCTGTACTTGTTATGTATCATACTATTATTTATCATGCAAATCTAAAACTCCTAGAAAATCTAACTCCTGTCCACTGAATGGCTTTCAACTCTATATCAAGTTGGCTGTTATTTGAGATTTTGTCCTATTTTTAAAAGCTGGTAGATAGATTCACCCTTAGTTTTACTTCTCTGAATTGTTGTCAATGTCATCAGAATTGTAGATAATATATGAAGGCGACAATGTTTGCATGCACTTAAGGAATATAGAATTTGCATGTTGTATTCCAATATATAGGTTGCCTGGTTGCAACATCAACAATGTGCTATTCTTGTTTTTATCTACTGGAATTTAGTTGATGAGTAGTTGTATGTACATTGGATGTGGGTCTGTTTCAGGTAGGAGCAGTGAACTCATAGGGCACTGGAAAGGGTTTCTACCAGTCTTATTGAGCATGAATGGCAGTCCACTGGAAACCAATTTTATCCTATCCTCCGTAGATAATTCATTCTTTATGGAAAATTTATTTTTTAAAACTGTTAGTGGCTTGCTGTTGACTGGACAAGTTTCTGATCTCATCCAAAATAAAATTTCTCTTGATTGAAGCAGGATTTAGAAAACTGCATTGAAAAGCATTTTAACAATTCATTGTTTCCATAGAAATATTCCAAAAAAATGGTTGAAAGGCCTTTTCAGCTAGTAACTAAATGACAGAGAACAGCCAAAAAATACCTTAGAACAAATTTATTGCTTATGAAATAATTGTACAAGATATCAGGGCTTTTTGCAGTCAGGCCTTAACATTTGAATTGTGATTTTATTTCTGCTTTATGGACAAAGCGATACATTGGTCTTTGGTAGACATGAAGTATTAGACACAACTAGTACTGGTACTTTACCCATATTTGTGAAGTCATTTAATTTGTGGATAGTTGAATAAATTTTATGTGAATCTTCAGTGGCATGAATTGTGATGTGTACTGCAATGATTTTCTATTCATCCACTGGTGCATATCCCTGTATTAAACTGTAAGAGTTTCTAATGGAGTGTAATTGTTCATTCTTAAGTTCTATTGCATCCTTACTGCTTACTTAGTAACATGATATGATTGTTTCAAACTGTACATAAGACATTGATGAACAGAAATAATAATATAATAGAGTTATTTTGAACTATTATAAGGTGTACATTTTCTGTGTAAATAACTTCATCTTTTCACAACCTAAGCACATATTAAAATAGCATTCTCTGTATTGTCTTTGTTGTTTTTCTATACGGTTAGGGTTAGAGTACTGTAGTACTGGTTAGGGTTAGAGTACTGTAGTACTAGTCAGGGTGCAGTATTTACTGCATTACTTTTTACAGACACTAGATAGTAATTCATTTCAACCATAACTAGGCAGATAGAAACACAAAACTGACATAAGTGAACAGATATTTTATTTTGTATACATACAAATAACTATTTACATTAAATTGAACACAGCTTGGTTGATCTATGATTATATCATTCAGCATGATTTTATGACCATGAGATATTTTTAAAATGAGTTTAAAAAAAGGGGAGGACGTTTTGAGTTTGAATTTTACAATGTGGGTAATTTAAATGACGTAATGACCAATGATATTAGTATACGGAGGCCTATTAAATTTAAAAAATCATAAAAATGGATGATTTGTGGCAGTTGCCAACATTTTGATAGCGTTTGGGTTCATTCATGGGAATACCTCTTCAAGTCTTAAAGCTCATAGGATGTAACTCTACGATCTGACAGCTTAGAAGGATCCTAAAATAACAGAAAGGAGTGCCTTCTTCAGCTCAGAAGTATCACTGTTCATAAGAATGAACTGGGAATTAAAACTAGTTGGGCCACAGATCATCTGCTCTTAAACAAGTTGCAGAGTATATCAGCCTTTATTTGTTAAAGCCAATTCATAAACAATAACTTTAAAATCTGAGATTTGCAGGGCATGACATGGCCTCAATTGTACTGATGTGCAAAAAAAAACTAAACTAAACTGAGTTTAGCAATCGAATAAAAATTGCCGCATGATCTGCATTTAAATAATACATTGAAATTATTGACAACAAATGTACTAAACTGAAGTAGTCTTTAGAAACTGACTGCTCACTTTTTTTTTTTTCAAATCTATGAACCCAGTTCAACATGTAAGCAAAGTTATAACTTTGACAATCCATTTGGGTCCATACTTATGTTGATCAGTTCTGCTGGCACATATTTTAATGTCATATTATCACAATAACTAGTGTACTGCCTTACAGCTTCTAGTAAAAAGGTATTCACTGAATTGTTGGCCTTCCACTCCCCCGCCAGAAGAAGCAGCAATAACAAAAGAGTGATTTAACAGTCTTTGGACAACCTGAATGGAGTTGAGCTTACAGAAGCCATTCAGGGGAAATCGGATGACATACAAGTTGTCCATATGCCAGCCAGAGTTGCGTGTGTCCATTAGGGCTGTGGTCAATTCAGGAAATATCTCCTCTATCAGAGGTCTTTCTGCGCTCAGACATATCCGCTCCCCCAAGTCTGGACTGATGCTGACAGCTATGCAGTCAATGAACTCCTGTGTCGGGGCACCCCGCTCTGTCTTTATCTCCTTGACGACCTTGCTGATGTCTTTAGCCTTCTTGATGTTTTCCAGGTCTTTCAACATGCCAGCTAGTTCGTAATATCTGAAAGTTGCAGAGAAACACATAAATATTGGCTGTAATACACTATTGACAAAAAATACTTTTTAAATTAGAAACAGTAGATAATATATATATATATATATATTATCTCAACAAAATAAATTGAATATTAAAAATAATTTCTATGGTATACGATTATATCAATAAAGTTTTTTTAATGACAATCCTGGTTTTGATGAAATAATTAGGTAGTGGTAGAGATATTAGAAAAATAAGATAAATTTAAGTTTAAAAGAAAGGGAAGTAACTAAGTCTAAAAAGTATTTTTTCAAGGAGTTGTCTACTATAATATTTAAGTGCTATATCTTTCAATATGTTTTTGTTATAGATCTAGACCAAGTATTTTTTTTTTCAATCGATATTTTGCAGAATTTGATATCTGTGTGCAATTTATAGGCCCTGGGTACGAGTTGTTTGACTCAAGACTCCAACAATTAAGTTTCTGATAGTAATAATTCTATAAGTTGAAGTTCTGATAATTATAATAGTTACGACATAATTTTTCAAAAGGGTTAGATCTGTAATTTAATATTTATAGGGACAAATCATAGACTTGTATATACTACTCTAGACTGTACATGGAGATTTTTTAAAACTGCAAAAAATGTGAAATTTTTTTAGAAAGTTGTATCAAAGCGTTGTTTTGTAAATTAAAGTAGTTAAAAGAAGTTATGTTCTTGTTGGTGTTTTCAAACCTCTGTAACATAGAATTTAATGTTGTGATCTAGATCTAGTAATTGAACATCAAAAATTAGAGTACTCTCGTCTCATAATTATTATTTTGCTATTTTTAGATAGGTACATAATCTAGAAAGATCTAGATAATCAATCTATTTTAATCAACATGAATTATTTCGATCAAGGATTTTTGAAACATTATCTCAATGGCAACAAACAGAAAAGGTCTTTGTTTCATATATTGGCGTGAATATCCGAGAAATGATTTTGAATTATTTCTAAACTTTGAAATTAATTGGAGCTTGAAAAGGAGTCACGTACATAAATATATATATTTATATATATATAAATATATTGGCTATATATATATATATATATATATATATTTATATATATATATATATATATATATATTGTGTCACGTATTACGAATTAAATTCTACTTTTAAAATGGCTTGCCTAGGGGAACGTGACAATAGAAAAGGAGTTGTGTCACTTATCTTAAGTCTGAATTTAATCAAAGACTTACAATGAATAACAAAAAAAAATGACACAAGAAATCGGAAGGTAAACTATCAACTTAATGTTTAATCAAATATAAAGTTACAAGAAAGAAAAAATAAACATTTACTCAATACAGAATTGATGTGTTGACCAAAACCCTTTTACAAAAATGGCATGTAAAAATATTACAATACAAGAGTTTGAAAATATAATTACAAATACAAGCAAGGCCTTGAATAAAAAAAAACTTACACGACCAAGTGGTATACCACGCACGGGTAGCGCAATGTCTCCGCTATTCTGTCCCACGGCTGTCTCCGTATGTCTGTCTGTCAACGTTACGCGAGCGGTCTTATATAATCTACCGCGCGTCGATATCTCGTAATTTCTAGAATAGAAAGTCATAAACACCCAGATCTAGAACGCTCTTCAAAGAGACAAAAAAAAAGAAAAACAAAAAAACACCCTCCTTTCAACCAGAGGTACACACACAGGTCAAGGACCGGTCACTGTCTGTGTGGCTTGACGAATAAAAAAAAATTTACTACACAAGGGGCAGACAACCTCCCCGTCTCTCGACCGCAACAGGTCAAAGAAAAACAACAACAATGCCTAGATACGTAACAATTGGCTATATATAAATATATATATATACATTGGCTATATATATATATATATATATGGCTACACTAATTAACCTTGAAGCAAAATTTACAAAATCGAGTATAACAGATCCAAAATATATATATATATATATATATATATATATATATATATATATATATATATATATATATATATATATATATTTATATATATATATATATATATAGTGACTCTATGGTTGCGCTCAAGCAAGCGCATGATGATGGACTAAATGAACGGGGAGAGAGAGGAAGAGGAAGTGCGACAAGATTGGAACGGTCCTTGTTTTTTTGGTGATCTCTGTTGATTCAACTTTGTACTGTCTTTGTTCCCATACCTTGTTGAGTTGCCTCCCTTAAATGTAGTAACATTGGTATATATATATATAAGTTTGTGAATCGATCAATCGCGGATAAGAATTTATTTCCGGTTTCCATGGTACTATATACAAGTCTATGGGACAAATAATAATAATCTTTTTTGAACAAGAAATATTTGGGGTGTAGCACAAGATTTTATTTATTGGAGAGCAGCATTACATGGGAGATAATTACCTGGCCTCTTCATAAAGCTGCTCAAACTCATCAAACTCTGTGGGCACCACCAGCCTCTGTGTCCTGAGATAGTTGAGAATGTAGCGGAAGAGTTTCCCATCCCTGTCGATAAAGTAGTGCTGCTTCAGTGCATCCAGAACTATAGGAATACTTCCGTTGAACATCCGGGCAAGTTTGGACTCTGGAAATCTGAGGGAGGAAAAACATTGAAGTGAAATAAATAACTACACTTCGTTCACGTTATAGCTAAAAAAGATAAGATACCCCTTTCAATCTATGGTGTAGATGATGTAAATGTCATCTGTTTCTACGGCTGACTGTTAACGAGGGTGTCATGTAGCCAACACAACAATCTTCTTTTACTTCGCTCTCATTTTTTTTTTATGAAGGTTCAGATCTTAGATGAATCGCTCAGTGGTTTCCAAATCAGACAGTTCTTTATTAAGTGTTTTTTTTTCTATAGGAGAGTTTCGGGGCAAGAATCTTGTTCGGGCCTTTGAGGGACATGGTCAGCAATCTCTGGCGATGCTTCACAAGGGCAAGTTTTGCTAGACCCGACTTTGAACTCCCGGAACACAACAACCAACCGCCATTAATTTCCCCTACTACTGTCAGGTGCTCGCTAAAGTTGGTTGGACTCAGGGGCGTCCAGCAAATTCCAGTCTTCACTGAGATTCAAACCCGAGAACCCCTAGAAATACATGAATTTGGCCACTCAGCCATAACGCCGCCTTCAGATACAAATATTATGATATAATTAACACAATCCTCAAAGTATTAAAACTAGATGGGCCTAATCTAGATCTGGTAGGAAAACCAAATCAGTTGGCCTAATTGAAACTAAACATGTTCTTTCCAGTGATTATTCATAGACAAAAATGGAACACTTAAAATTTACATAGGTTTTTTTAAAGTTGTTTTTGAAGACATTCGGCAGACTACAAAAAGGTAGATTAGGTAAATTTAATATATTTGATTGACAAATAGTGTCAACGGGTGTCTTTTTTTTTTCAACATTTCTGGATTAAATTTATCACAAGGACTAAACCTAGATCTAGGTCTATCAGTACTTTGACTTTGTTGACATTTTAAAAATATTTTTTCCCACAGAAATCAAAGTTTTTTTTAAAGTTAGTTTTACATTTTAAACTTTGTTGCCACGAATAAAACTGCATGATATACAGCGAATTTCAGGTATCTTGTTACCTTTACTAATAATAGATCTAAATGGCGAGTATTTTATGGCTACACTAATTAACCTTGAAGCAAAATTTACAGAATCGAGTATAACAGATCCAAAAGTTATTCTTAATAATGCTAGAATAGTCTATTATTCGGGTTTGGCGTCTATAATTTCAGAATTAAACTTCAAACTCGAGATATTACCCCTCTATTCATCTTTCCTTAATCCAATGGAAACTCTCTTTTTATTTCCATCAAATCCTTTTGCTTTCGCACAAAACATAAACACCAAACAATAACGTAATATCATGTAATATTAGCACATCCTTCCTTTTGAAGTTATTATCACACCCTTCTATTTAAAGTTCTTAAGAGTGATATCTACTAGCAGGGCCAGCCCTAGCATTTGCGGGGCCCTTTGCGAAACGGATCGCGCGGTGCCTAGTCTGGTTAGGGATGAGAATAATGTCAATATTATTTTTTTTTAATAAGAAAATAGGCCTACTTTCGTCTTTGCAATACATTTTTATCAAATGAAAGCTCGCAATGCCACTTTTTATTTATAGGCACCCCAAAATGTCAATTTCGTCTATTCTTCAAGAGATTTGAATAAATTTTTAAAAAGTTCGGGACTTAATCGTATATTTTGCCTTTTCATGAGATTTCCTGGAGGCCCTGGAAAATCAGAAGGTCGCGAAAACCCTGTTATTTTATATACGTTATAATGGCCTAATTTAATAATGTACACTTAGAATTAGCGCGGGTCCTTTGAAAGCACGGGGCCCACTGCGACCGCATAGGCTGCAGTGGCCTAAGGAACTTTAACAATTCGTCCACTTCTGGTTGTCTTGACTGGCACAACAAGTTCTCTACACGTTGGTCTATAGCTGTCAGTTTCGTTTTTTCCAACAGTTTGCAGTTCATTGTCTCCATCGGTATCATAGTACCCAGAGATGTCTTCATCGAAACTCTTATTCAAAAAGCGATGATTTCTTCTGCATGTTTTTCCGTTTGTCTTTATGATGTAAGATCTGGGTGCTGAATGTTTTTTTTATGACAACTGCTTTCTGCCATGTTTGACCTAGACGAACTCTCCCACAGAATAATCTTTAGGTAGTCTTGCTTTTGCATTGTATTTCACTTTGCTTTTCATCTGTCGTTCGTTGAGTAATGTCTCTGCATTTTCAGCTACCGATGGTTTCAATAGTTTGGGATCAGTTGGAATGATTCCCTGAGTCTTCTACTCGTCAGCAGTTGTGATGGTGAATACGGCAGTCCACTTATCGGAGTATTTCTATACTCGAGCATAACGAGATATGGATCTTTCCCACTTTTGTATGCTCTGAATCCTTTTGCTTGCGCAGAAAACATAAACAACCAACAATGACATAATACCATATAATATTAGCACATAATCTTCTTCATGCAGTGGAAAATTAAGATTTTTTTTGACTATCTGGAATTCTGGTCAAAGCTCTTGCGCCCAATTAATATAGTTCAGAAGAAACTACAAAAGTCTGGACTGCATATACGGGAAGCTGCTAAAGAAATTAGTACCCTTTCATGCTTTCTGCAAAATGATTAGAAACTGACAAAAACCCAATCCATCGAAAAAGCAAAAGAAGGTAGTGAATACTATGGATTCCCTGTAATCAAAACAACCAGAAGAAAGAAAAGACTTGATGGGAAGTTGAGTTCTAATGTAGGACTGTCAATAGAACTGCAATTTAAACGTGTTGCGACAGAAGTGCTGGACAGATTTCAAAGGCTGGAAAGAAAATGGATACCTTTGGGTTTCTTCTTGAACCAAGACACCTGTTAGATGAACACCTGCTTATGACAAACTGTGCTACTTTTCCTGTTTGTATGATGAAATAAATGGCAAATCGCTTTTTCAATGATGTCATTGATGCACGAGCACTTTTCATCAACAAACCAGTAATACAATCACCAATAGACATATTGAGGAAACAGGTTTCATATGGTAATTACGTGTGCTCAAACTTTGCAACCTCCTCCGAATACCGCTAACTCAGGCCATTTCCATTACGTCATGTGAGAGATCATTCTCAAAGCTCAAGTTCATCAAAAGCTATCTCAGGAGCACAATGATACAAGAAAGGCTTATCATGGCTTTAATGTCATTGAAGTCACAAATACTAGAAAGTATCGATGTAGTTGATGTTATAGATGTCTTTGCTGCACAGAATGCACGACGTGAAGCGATATCAATTTAGATTTGTCACTTGTGCATTATTTAACTAATAAACAAAGGTATTATTCATTAAAAGAGTCTTGATTACTTTTTGTTAAGTTTACTGATATACTGAACCAATTTGATTTGTGGCTTACCTATTTTTGCGCACATTATCCCATGTCATATGTCCAATGTCAAAATCCAAGGGGCCCCAAAAGAGGTCAATCGCCCCGGGCCCCCAAATCCCTAGTTACGCCCCTGGTTTAATGTGAAGAAAAACTTCAGGTTTCATTGTTAGGTAACTTTTCTTATCATCGGTGTAAATAAAAGGCTTCAAGGGAACTAATTCAACTTATACCGCCACATCTGTCAAGTACGATTTCTTTCCCTTGTTCAAGATACGAAACAAAATAATTAATTACCAATAGTTAATTAACTAATTGTTGTTGTTGTTTTTTAATTGATTCTTGTGTTGTTAGGTAAAAAATAATAATTGTGCGAAATGTGTGAGAAATAACGTGTACAAACTTTTTACCATACAGACAGACAGAATGAGTTGGTATAAGCTTTATAAAAAGTATAATTCCTAAGTGAAGAAAATTGGCGAAGGATAACATATAAGCATTTTGCTTATTCTATAGAAACAGCGAAAACTCTGTTCGCTTTAAACAGTCAGATTGGGTCAGTAACATCTTTAAAACTTCTGCAAGTTGATGCAGTTGTTCCCTATGAACGAGCAGGAAGTTAATTTGTTTGGTCAGAATGGTCACAGCCTCGTTTCAGAATCATTGTGACATGCAGTCACTTATAATGTTTCGTATTTTTCTCGCGGGGACAAAGCTCTCGTTCTGAGCTGTAACCACGAGATAGAACGAGAGTTGTTACTTGGTCCTCAGAGAGCCAATAGTTTTTTGGTTGTTAGGCAAAAATTAATATAAAGTATCATTGTAAAATGTATTCAGAAGTTGGACTTCTAATTTGTTCTTGAAGCTATTATTCAAATCGTGTATTACGCCTCTACGGCTGGATTACACGTCAAACTATTATTTTCATTCAATAAACTTATCGTCTGCTGACAAGTGTATGTTACTCGGTGTATTTTAATATGTGTTGTAACAGTTAAGCAAAAGGCTCTGCACGGCATTCGCGTTAGCAAAAAGTAATGTAATGCCAAGAAAGAGCGAATCTAAATATCAACATATAAACGTTGCATTATCAGGGCATCAACACATATAAGCGTTGCATTATCAGGGTATCAACATATATAAACGTTGCATTATTAGGGTATCAACACATATAAACGTTACATTATCAGGGTATCAACGCATATAAACGTTGCATTATCAAGGTATCAACACATGTAAACGTTGCATTATTAGGGTATCAACACATATAAACGTTGCATTATCAGGGTATCAACACATATAATCGTTGCATTATTAGGATATCAACATATATAAACGTTGCATTTTAAGGGTATCAACACATATAAACGTTGCATTATTAGGGTATCAACACATATAAACGTTACATTATCAGGGTATCAACGCATATAAACGTTGCATTATCAAGGTATCAACACATGTAAACGTTGCATTATTAGGGTATCAACACATATAAACGTTGCATTATCAGGGTATCAACACATATAATCGTTGCATTATTAGGATATCAACATATATAAACGTTGCATTTTAAGGGTATCAACACATATAAACGTTGCATTATCAGGGTATCAACACATATAAACTTTACATTATCAGGGTATCAACACATATTAACGTTGCATTATCAGGGTATCAACATATATAAACGTTGCATTATCAGGGTATCAACACATATAAACGTTACAAAAATGTTGTTCTTTGAAATTAACATAATTCAGATTCAGTTGTTCCACGTTGTTCTGCTGTTCTTGTTCTACACCAGGGGTTCTCAACCTGTGGATCGCGACCCCCTTGGGGGTCGATTGACGATTTGCCAGGGGTCTCCTAAGACCATCAAAAATATGGATTGTTTTTGTCTATTCTTCTATTGCTGTATGTGTGGGGGGTCGCGGCAGAGTGGGGGGTTGTAAAAAGGGGTCGTCGAGCTTAAAAGGTTGAGAAAGCTGTTCTACGCTCATCCAGTTCTTAAGTTTTCACTAAGTTTTGGCTACAGACTTCTGTTTCTCTCTCCGTTATAACCAAAAAATTATTCTAGTAAAATGGCTGAACATTGGACTGTATGTGTGTGTTGCCAAGGTTACGAAGAGAAAATGGGGTGTTAGTTTTCGGAGGTGGAGAATTATGAAACAATGAGTCAGTTGGGGAATCTAAGGACCGAGTCCACATTGCACTGGCGGGGATGGAAGAAAGCCCCAACAATAATGTCACTATCCTCAAGGGGACGGGTTTTTTTTTTGGCGGACACCTTCACGGTTGATGTGGTACAGAGAATGAAGGGGGAGTTTCCCCGGTGTGCTCACCCTTTGGCCTCGCTTCTAATACGAGCGTTTTGGGATATGAACCATCGGTAAAAGGGATGTAATAATTTGATTTACATCTGCTTGGATCTTTCCAAGACAGAACTTTGTTCAGACAGGCGGAGGCAAGTTTCCATAGGTCTAGAGTTTCAATAGTCTTAAACTTTCAAGACAATTAGGTTACAAAAAATAAGGAGGATACCCGAGCCCCACACATGCTCACAAAAGAGAATGAACCCTAGCGCACTGAGTAGCATGAGAAGTGCGCAATACAAAAGTGTGTCCAAAAAAAAAAAAAGGTTTGCATATTTAATTTTTTAAAAAGTATTCCTTTTCAGTAGATCAAAGTAGCTGCTGGACAAGAGTTAAGCCAAGCTACAGAATATCATATGGGGAAATTCAAATTGGATATTCAAAAGTTTTCCTAGATTCTGAGATTAAAACTAACAAATAGCCCGCACAAACTAAATGCGGCTTTTTTCTCCTTTTGAGACCGCTAAAACATTTATGGCTAAGCATTATACTATCTGCCGTAACCTTATAAAATGCCTAGGAAAAAAAAAAAGAAATAAGAACTAAGAATGCATTTCTTTTCCCATGCGCCAGGACTAACTCATACAAGAACTCTTTCATTCGTTGTGCCATCCTAGCATGAAACGGGTTGCCTGAATCAGAAGTATCAATGACTTTTTACAGTTTAACTCTCTAATGAACTAGAACTGGATCTAGATCTACTTGCTAAACGCACCCATAGAACTTTGACGTTCATAGACATAAACTGCAGACGTTATGGATCTTCTGTTTGAAAAGATAAGAAAATGTATCGGCCAGGTTTTTGGTAATCGCCTCCGGTAAGTTTTTTTCTTCTTTTTTTTTTTTCAAGCCGGATTCAACACTGGCTTCCCTCATGCGTGATGCCAAGTTAGAAATGGGGTTAGTGCAGCGATAGAAAATAAATAAAAAAAACGCAGTAATTTGAGGCCGGGAGAAGCTGAGCCCGGGGCGCAGATTGGGGGGAATAAGACGCGTTCGATACTACCCGCTGTTATTTCTGTCTTCCTTGGTCGATACTGAATGATTTTTCATAGTATCGATGTACATAGGCGAACATCGATGCTTCATTTAATGATATGCTCAATTTCAGTCATCTGAAATCTTAGATGATTTATAAACTTTAACACTGCCGATTAGAGAGTTTGTATAAACAAGGGAGGGAAAACACGTGAGTTCATTAAAAGGATACCCGAGTTGTTTCCCTTACTACTATATATTTTGTCTAGTCTAATGAAACACTACAAGAAAACATGTCTTGATCCTAGGCTTTATTGAACAAGAATGACAAAACAGTTCACGATAACACAGTACACACACAAGCTGACCTGGACACCAAGACATTTTGACACATAAGAACAGATCAGTTCACAAAACACAACAAGAACATAAATACACAACACACTAGGGGTGGGAACACCTTACCTCGGAAGGCCTCATTGAAAGCCTTACCAAGAGGCTGCATGTATGGACCATATACGTCACATTTAGAGTCACAATTAGTTTATAATTCACGCAGCCCCAAATGTGTTTTCCGTGATTGAATTCACTTCTGCGTTTGTTAACGAACTGGACCTTTACTGTGGGACATTGAAGACTCCAGGAAATTATTATTCCGAGATTCAACAACCAAAGTATCCAACCGAACCCCATGAAATGTTGTTGATGGTCGGTCTTTGGTTTGTAGCTCCAAACAGCCAGTACAACTAAAACCCATATAGGCGTCTTTTAAGTTCTTAGTATAAAACTTCTTTATATAACAATAAAACTGTGTACAACTTTTATTAACAATATAGGTCTACACAGATTCTAATTGAGATGAAATATAAATCTAATAGTGTGAAATGGGAATTTCTATTATACTTGAGTTATGAAAGTGTCGGCAGACCGACAGACAGAAAACCCAAAGTCAATAGCGGCGTTTTTTTTTTTGTTTTTTTTTAATTCCTTCAGCATCTGTCAATTTCCGACGTTTTTGCAAAAATGGAATTTATGTTGATGATACTTAAATTGCAGAACTATTCAAAAAAACTAACTCGATCAAAGATTAGTTGTTGTTTTTTTAATTGCTTTAATATAGCGCATCTTTCCTGCTTATAGCATGCTAAGTGCGCTATGGTTCAATCTCTTTTGTGTATCAATGGGGGGGGGGGGGGGGGGTATCTGGGAGAAGGTTTCCGTGCTGTCTTTAGGCGCTCAGGAAACACAACTCTGAGTCGGGATTCGAACTCAAGTCCCATTGCTAGGTTGCCAAGACGTAACTAAGCAGTTTTTGACCTCTCAGCCCCACAGTCCACAATGTATTCCAGTACCTTCTCTGCGATCCAGCTTTCACATTGTGTTTAGACCTCACGTCGTACTGAGCAGCCAGTCTTTTCTCATGTTCTCTGTTTGACGCTTATCGTTTCAAGTCCAGACCCCTTTTTTTCCCTGGTAACCGGCTTTTTGGTGGTCTCAAGTTGAAAGCAACTTTGACACACAAAATGTGAATCAACTTTTTTGTATATTTCTCTTCTTTTTTCCTTCAACTGTAACTTGTTCTAGCGACGCCTGGTGTCGTCTGCTGCGTCAACGGCATAGAAGTTTTCTTCTTCAACTGTAACTTGTTCTAGCGACACCTGGTGTCGTCTGCTGCGTCAACGGCATAGAAGTTTTCTTCTTCAACTGTAACTTGTTCTAGCATAACCTGACTTGGAATCGAAGTTTGTTTTAATTTTCTTCCACTGAAAATGTTTTTCCTTTTTGCTGACTCCTAATAGATTTCTGCCACATCTTCGCGGTTTAAATATGTTCCAGCTCTTCGGTGCCAAAAAGCACCTCTGGAAATAGATTACCTTTAATGACGGCCTGAGATCCAAACAAACTTCAAACATTTAGGGACTCCCCATCCCACTTATTTTAATATGCACGTATTTGATATGTATTAAACGTTTTAGATCTATGTATTTTATACGCAATACGTATGCTGCACGCGTGATTCAGGCGCCAAGACTTCCATGCCAAGCAGACATTTAAGAGTCATCGACGTTGCTTTTTACTTTGCAATGTGCTGAACAGCGTCTGCTAGACTTCGTCTGCTCAAGAGAAAGGGAGAGGCGAGGGTGGGGGGTACTTGAAACATGACGAACAATATAATTATTAAATAGCTTAGGTTCTGATTATTTAGGGTTCTGCTGTACAGGATCGGACACCCTCAGGCTACCAGGGGCAGAAACGACAAAATCAATACAGTGTTCTTTCATTCCAAAGGTACAAACTTATGAAGCAAGCTCCGGGCTGGGAAGGGTTGGAAGGCACAGGGTTCAAATTAAAGAGAATACTTGTTTACAGCGCGTAAAAATACATATATAATAGAAACGAAGCTAGGGAGGGCGCAGATTGGAAGGGGGTAGTCTATAGCGTGTGGGTGTGTGTGTGTGTGTGAGAGAGAGAGAGAGAGAGAGAAGCGGTGTAACGCCTGAGGACATGTCGATATAAAATTTCATACGAGTTAGCGCGGGAATGACGTGGAACTGTTGTCACTGTCCCTTTCCACCCGCGGATATTTTGTTTACCTCGTCTCAACTTGCCAGGTACTGGCAGCAGACGAGATCAAGCAAGCAAAGATCAAATTTAATAGCATAATAAGCAAGGAATGTTCTTTTCTTTTTTTTAATTTGGCGCAAAAAGAAAAGTAGCCTCAATGCGGTGCTTGTAAAATATGCATTCCCTCTTTCGCGTTCTAGCGATACAGTCGTTACTCACTGTTATGAAGAATGCGCTAATTTCTTACTTAGGCTTGACATAGCGATAGATTTAAGGAACCTTTAGAAGTTTGGATATCGGGAGGGGGGGGGGGCAAAAAATAACTTTGACTGGAGAACACCGGAAAAACTGTTTTGTTGTTAATGATATAAAATGAAGGTGTTTTTTTTAATTATTTCTAGTAGGCCTATGTAGAAACTTGTTAGTATGTAGGAACGTGAAAGTCAAACTACATTTCAATATCTACATTTCAATAGCCTACTGTTTAGTGCACATGCAGGCTAGGTCTACATGTTGGCTGCCAGGTCGTGGAGCATGCACCTTGGACTATGGTCGCAATGGTTCCGAGTTCGAACCTTGCCCGCTCCACTTCTGTCGTCCAGAAGGAGGCTTGAACTGATGCGTAATCATGTGCATTTCCGAAAGAACATCTATCATAAAACAAACTAAAACAAATATTGCTTAGTAGGCTACACAAGTACAAATATTGCTAAGTAGGCTATACAAGTACAAATATTGCTAAGTAGGCTACACAAGTACAAATATTGCTAAGTAGGCTACACAAGTACAAATATTGCTAAGTAGGCTACACAAGTACAAATATTGCTAAGTAGGCTACACAAGTACAAATATTGCTAAGTAGGCTACACAAGTACAAATATTGCTAAGTAGGCTACACAGGTACAAATATTGCTAAGTAGGCTACACAAGTACAAATATTGCTAAGTAGGCTACACAAGTACAAATATTGCTAAGTAGGCTACACAGGTACAAATATTGCTAAGTAGGCTACACAAGTACAAATATTGCTAAGTAGGCTACACAAGTACAAATATTGCTAAGTAGGCTACGCAGGTACAAATATTGCTAAGTAGGCTACACAGGTACAAATATTGCTAAGTAGGCTACACAAGTACAAATATTGCTAAGTAGGCTACACAGGTACAAATATTGCTAAGTAGGCTATACAAGTACAAATATTGCTAAGTAGGCTACACAAGTACAAATATTGCTAAGTAGGCTACACAAGTACAAATATTGCTAAGTAGGCTACACAAGTACAAATATTGCTAAGTAGGCTACACAGGTACAAATATTGCTAAGTAGGCTACACAAGTACAAATATTGCTAAGTAGGCTACACAGGTACAAATATTGCTAAGTAGGCTACACAAGTACAAATATTGCTAAGTAGGCTACACAGGTAGGGGGAGGCGACATGGCTGAGTGGTAAAGCTCTTAATGGCTTCTGAACAGGTCCCCGGCTCGAATCTTGATGAAGACTGGATTTTTAATTTCGTGATCTTTGCCACATGACACCCTCGTGAACAGTGGGCTACAGAGACAGATGACTTTACATCATCTGCCCTATAGATCGCAAGGTCTAAAAAAGCGGGCACTTGACTTTTACACTTGTATGTCTAACTACAGAAAATAATTTATTATGTACACACGTATGTCTACATTAAAATATGCTTGACACTTTGTTATTGCATGTATTCATTTTCAGTGCTAATTGCTTAACACCCCACCAATATATATATATATATATATATATATATATATATATATATATATATATATATATATACATAATTTGTTGCCTGCATCTTTGAATCATGTATTACTTTCAGACTATCAAATACCCAGATTTTTGGTGTGTTTTTTTTTTGTCGTTGTTTGGTTTTTTTTTAAGAAGATAAAAGAAAATTTCTAATAAAGCAAAAACCTAGAACTAAACGAAGACAAGTTATATATTATTGGGTCTCTGCCCAGAGGCTAGTGACGAAATTAAAGCTAAATGAACCACATTGTTAATGTCCCTCGTTAGGGCTCGGCTTACCGCCTTAGGGTCTGAACTCAAAGCGTCTTAGATTTCCTCTTCCTCTCAATCATTTTTTTTTATAAATATTTTTTTTTTGTTCCACAGTTTCAACATTTTTAAAACAAAAAGACAAGCAGACGACAATGTCTTCTCTCCCCTTGATTATGCTCATGAAGTAAGATATAGCAGTTTTCACCTCTCTCTCTCTCTCTCTGTCTCTCTCTGTCTCTCTGGACCCCGCCTCATCTTTCCCAGAAACGCCCGAGGAAGCTAAAAAATTTCGCGCGCTGTCTTCACAAACAAGAATCAGACAACAAGAAGTTTCAGAAAGTCTTTGATTGCCAGGAACAGACGATCTGAGCCCCAGGTGTTGTGACCGTTAAGCCAAGGAGAGGGTCAGTTTGGGAGGAGGAGTGGGGTATTGCACAAGGAGAAAAAGACATGCGCAGAAGTAGTGGAAACTTGCGGATCTATAAATTATTTTAAACAAGAAATATGTATAGCTACAATACAAAGAGAAAGAGGAATTATTAAAAGATGGATATATATAATCTCTTAATAATTCCTCTTTCTCTTTGTATTGTAGCTATACATATTTCTTGTTTAAAATAATTTATAGATCGGCATGTATATGCCTATATATAGACAGAAATAGTCAGAATTAAATTTAACAAACTACTGTGCAAACTGAAACAGTATTTGCATTAATTAAGAGAAAGAGACTGGCCATTTTTGTTATGATTGGAGGCGCGTTGGCTGAGCGCTTGTCTTCTGAACCGGGGTCCCGGGTTCGAATCCTAGTGAAGACTGGGAGTTTTAATTTCGGGCGTCGCTAAATCCACCCAGCTCTTATAAGTACCCGACAGTTAGGGAAAAGTAAAGGCGGTTGGTCGTTGTGCTGACCTTATGACACCATCATTAACCGTAGGCGAAGTCGCAGTACCTAATACTACAGTCGCAGTAAAATAAAATACAAATTATTGTTTTTAAAGTTTAAGGCAATGCGATGCCTATTTTCCCGAATGTTCGTATCAGTAAAAATATTAATAGCAATTAGGCCCAAAATGTTTGTCGCTGGCGCTCTGTGGTTGTTTCATTGTACGGAAGTAATAGTTGCAGATATTGATCTAGTGACTTCTACGCTATCGCCGGAGATCCGTTGAATACAATTCATAGAAGATAAATCAAACTTAGAATATTGAATAATTTAATAGTTGAAGATAGTTGAAGATTGAATTGTAGAATAAATATGCGCAAAGGATTATTCTATCATAGCTCCCCTTTCAGGCCTTGCCATCTATAGAGCAGATTATGTAAAAAGCCATCTGCTTCTATGACCCATGGCTAGCGAGGGTGGCATGCGGCCAGCACAATGACCAAGCGTCTTTACTTTTGCCACAACAAACGCCAGGTCCCCATCAGAGTTGAATGAACTTAGGGGCGTCCAAAATGTCCCGAAATTCAAAATTCCAAATTGAAACCCGAGACCCCTCTATAATAACAAAAAAAAAAATAAATAAATAAATAGCAGGAAAAAAAAACAACTGACTGCGAGCTTAACCAGTCACTGCCACAGGGTTAAGGGGTCAAAACCGCTAGGCCTCATTACAAGAGGGGCTTGAGTTCAAATCCCGACTCGAGCAAAGCTGTGTTTGCTGAGCGCCTAAAGACAGCATGGAAACCTTCTCCCAGATACCCCCCCCTCCCACATTGATCCACAAAAGAGATTGAACCATAGCACCCTGAGCATGCTATAAGCAGGAAAGATGCGCTATATAGAAGTATTTAAAAAAAAAAAAAAAAAAAGAACCTAATCAGATATTCGGTGCTGGAAAAGGTAAAAAAAAAAAGGGGGGGGGGGCGCTATTTCAAAATAATGTACACAAATGTAAAGAAACATATACACTACATAAGCACAGCGTTACGTACACATTCCTCGTTCTATATGCTAGGACAAATTTGTACAAATGCTCCTTCTTCCCTAGTGCTATTAGAGCATGGAATGGGTTGCCTGAGCTAACCAGGAAAACCTGTGACTTGGCAGAATTGAAGTCATTGGTTAACATGCATGACTGAATGCATGACGCGTAGGACGTAATCATCTTTTTTGAAGTAACGTCTGTATAAGATAAGATAAGATACAGCACATTTGAACTCACCTGGTCAGGGTCTCCAGCGACGAAGTGTAGATGCTGCCCCCCACGTCGATGTGCACGGGCGCCGTGTAGCGGGTGGGCGTCGCCGGGCAAGGCACCCCCGCGATCTTCGTTATGGGTAAATGGCCGTTCGGCGTGGCCGAGCTTGGCCTGCTGACCGGAGACTGGGACATGCGTCCTACACCGAACACTTCAATCTCCTTGGGTAGAATGGTTGCTTTTGGCAAGAGGTTACTCATAAATAAAATATACAAAAGTTTGTTTGAGTCCTTAGGACTAATTAAATATAGATTTAATAATACGATGTCAGATTTTTTTCCTCTTCAAAGCTCTGTTAGTTTACCCCCTCAAGGGAGACGATGCTTATGTCACAATTTCCTTCACATAATTGTACAGAGTTGTCTGTGCCTGAGCTTCGTATAGGACAAAAGTTTCTGCAGGATAGGACTATTCCGTTCTGTGATGGCAAGAGATGAATAATACAGGAACTTTCAATTTGAGCTATTGAGCGTATACAATAGACGATTCTTACTTGTGAAACACAATTCCAAGTTTTCATTCTGTTGGAAGAAAAGAAATTATTATTTTACCTTTTAATAGAACACAACATAATAATAACTTATTTAGTGTAAATGTACATTCAATGTAATTGTCCAATTGAACAAAAAGGCCTATGGTCTATATGTTACGGAATGCAAAAACACACATTCAAGAACTTCAGATCTATTCGACTAAAGGGCAGCTGAGGAGAGCTAAATGGTTTTCCGTGATCGTATGCTTACTAGAATGTAGTGCCTATAAAACAAAATTTAAACCTACGTCACCTAACTGCGCCTCCACCAGGACTGGATCGTAATACTTAACAAGTAAAATATAAAAAAAATTAAAAAGCTTAAAAAAAAAAAAAAAATTAAACAAAGGAAATAACTTTATTTACAGCCATATTTTTCAATGAGAGGCACAGGTGGCTGAGTTGTAAAGCGCTTGGCTTCCGAACTGGATGGTCCAGTGTTCGAATCCTGGTGAATCGAATCGGGCGCCTCTAAGTCCACCCATCTCTAATGGGTGCCGACATGAGATGGGCCACAGGCCACCCTCGTTGCATCATCTGCCCTATAGGCCTCATGGTCTTAAAGTGGAACTTTTTTTTCAATACTGTAAGATTTATTTCCCTTAATTACCACTCATCAATTAATATTTTTATTTATATTGATTCATGTTTTTTTTAGTGGAAATGAATAATTATGCGAAGTTTCAACTTGATCCTGGGATGGGAAGTGGGAGAAATAAAGTGTATGCAATTTGTACCAGACAAGCACAGACAGACAGGCAGACAGACAGAATGAGTTGATTTACGCTTTAAAAATCGTCAGCCTTCCTTCTTTTCGTATCGGTACTTCAATAAGATGAAGCAAGAGAAAGCATCTGTTAGGAGTGCACACATTAAGGAAATAAAAACGACTGGCTGGTCACGTTGTTAGCTCTGCGGTGTGTCAGCATGAGAGTTCAAAGTTCGAATCAATATTATTGCTCCTTTACAGCTTAAGTCAAAGTGTCACTACTGAATGTGTGTGTATCTATAATCTATTTTTACTTGTATAGGTCAGTTGTAATGAATGCGACAACGACTGAATGTGTGTGTATCTATAATCTATTTTTACTTGTATAGGTCAGTTGTAATGAATGCGACAACGACTGAATGTGTGTGTGTCTATAATCTATTTTTTACTTGTATAGGTCAGTTGTAATGAATGCGACAACGACTGAAAGTATGAAAGACTTGGTGCAGGCATGAATAGTGTTTGGTGTACTTAGCGAATAAAGTCTGAGTGCATTCATGTGCTAGGGTTGTTGTTGTTGTTTTCTTCCGATTTCCGATGGAAATACCAGAATCCGAGGAAGACAGCGATGAGACACTAGCGGCAGCACGGAAATCTTCTACCCCCCCCCCCTCTCTACATGTCCACAAATGAGTCTGGACTAGGAGCGAACTGACCATAGCATAGTTACAGCATTAGGTCTTACTAAGCAAAAAAAAATTGTTATAGAAACATACAGGGTAGCCGTTCTCAACCTTTTATGCTCGGCGACCCCTTTTCACAACTCCCCCCCCCCATTCTGCCGCGACCCTCCTCCCCGCACACACACATACAGCCATAGAAGAATAGACATAAACAATCCATATTTTCGATTGTCTTAGGCGACCCCTGGCAAATCGTCAATCGACCCTCAAAGGGGTCGCGATCCACAGGCTGAGAACCCCTGATTTAGAGACAAAAAAAAAGGGGGGGGGGGGGTAAATACATTACATAAAAAACATTTTAACAGCTGCTATCGTGATCGGAAAATATATTTTTTTACATCATTTTCAAAGTACACCGCACACACACACACACACACAATACCACTCTAAAATAAGACCATCTCCTTCGCCAGAAGACCCATGAATACAAACTGTAGCAACGCCCAAAGCAAGATAGCTAAACGTTAAAGCAGCGATCAACAACGAGGGGGGGGGGACGCCTAGACCCCCCCCCCATTTTTTTCGACGTGTTCCACGCGTTAATTTGTTCACATTTCAATATCACGTGACTTTTGTAAATCCATTCACGTTTGATGCTCAGTGAAAGGAACATGAAGTCAATACAAGTTACGACTCGGTCGGTCATTGGGTCACCACAGGCTGAGAACCCTATAGATGAACAAGAGTGCCTACATAGACTGTTAAGGGCAATGACAATTCAAATGTGTCACTTATCTTATATCTTATTGATAATCTTATAAATAACTTCATCTTATATCTTATAAATCACTTCATCTCATATGATACTTCAAAAGAGCATTAGATAAATATGTAGGCCTACATTTAATAAAGAAAATATCCATTGCAACACCGGACAAAAGACTAGTATTGAATAATTGACTAGATCACAAAGATTTTCAATAGATTATCCAGTATAATTCAAAACTAGACCCTGCAAAGACGGACGCTAGCTGTTTTATTACTATTATTATTATTCAATGTGGACAACTGGTTTAATTAAATGTATACTATTATATTGCTTACATGTGTCAGTGTGTAATAACTAGACTGAACAAGTAGCACTGAGTAATGAGACTAAATTCACATTTTTTAATTAACAAGAGACTCTTCAGTAGGCTCAGTTGATGGGTCTATTCACTAGTGTGAAGTATCTAATATTAGTCAAATTCCATGGGTGGAATTAAAGGGAATTAACGGGAAATAAGCATTAAGGATTAGTCTTCACACACACACATTAGTAAACACATGCTAAATAGAATGATTTGAATATAGATGTAATTGTAAAAACATCGAAATATATCTAGAAATAATGATATTCTTTTAAGTCTTTGTCTACACATGTAGCGGTGTAGCTGATGTCATAAATTATACGATAAAAAGTGCAGAGACAGAAACCTCTTATATAATCGTAACGCGAAATTTATATACATGTTAAAATAGTTACTAATATCTTACCAGTGTATGTTTACAAACATCCTATTGAATCATTCCACTGCACACAGAATACATCATGACGAGACCATATTAAACCACATCGAATAAACAGTTTCACTACAAAAGAACGCCCGTGTGTAGATTCTAGAGTGTTGACCAACTTTGAGGTTGATGTTTTTTTTGTGTGTGTTTTATTTTTGGGGGGGCTTTAAATAATTTGCACTATTCCAATAGTTCGTAGGTTAACTGAAAACAGAATCTCCCCAAGTACGAGAGGTTAACATCATTCACTAATGTAACTTCTACAGTAGAGATTGATGAAAAGACAACCCTGTGTTTTCTGAGCTGGGGTTTATAAAGTGAACGGATCTAGCCCGGGGCAAATGAAGGTCCAATTTATTCTAACGGCTTTCGCCTCGGGCGGCAGCTAAGGCAGCCTGCTTGAATGGTAAATTAAAGGCAAGGGGGTGGGGGGGGGGGCTAAACAAGAAGAAAATTATGAAAAGGGGAGTGTGCGGGGGGAGGCGGAGGGAAGTTTACTGTGTGGCTGGGCGAAGGGGGCAGGTGAGGGGCCAAGACTCTATAAGCTTCTATACCGAGCAGTAAGAAGACATGGCTGGCACTGACATACACAAAGTGCACTAATCTATGAAGTTGAATTTATTTTTTCTTCAGCATTCTCTGTTTATTTCAAGTAAGCCGCACTAGTCTAATTGTGATTGGTAGAATATAAGCATAGGTGGTTTGTATAGTAAAGCTTGTGCAGATTTAAAAAAAAAAAAAAAGATATAAGGTCTAATGCCTATCTTATCTTCTTCTATCTTATAAAATACAGACGTTACTTCAAAGAAAAAAAAAGATGATTACGTCCTACGCGTCATGCATCTAACAAGACACTGGTTTTCCTGGCTGGCTCATGTAGCCCATTCCATGCTCTAATAGCACTAGGAAAGAAGGAGCATTTGTACACATTTGTCCTAGCATATGGGACGAGGAATGTGCCTTGATCTTTGTGTCTTTCTGAGTATTTTATTAGATTTTGTTATGAATCACACTGCCCTATATTTTGTGCCTACTTATGTTAGTACTTGGTTAATGCACGTGTAATATTTTTGTAAAACTTGTTTTGATTTACATGTTTTGGATGTTCTTTCAGAAATGAAAATTACTACACCCTAGCTCAAATGTCCAGCAGGGTCCCGGAGTATGGCGTTGGGCAAGATTCGAACCCAGGACCACCAAGGTGACAGTACAGATCGCATACCACACGACCAGTCATCCTTCCTCATCTTATAATATCTACGTTGCAGAGACACACATCAAGGCAACTAACAAAAACTCCAGCTGGACCAACCTGCCCAGTGTGCAGCCGAACATTCCGGGCTCACATAGGTGTCAGCAGGCACTTGAGGCATCACAAAACCGCAATGTAAAGCCCTCAGCCCCCTGGATGACTAAAGTGGTCATAATCGTATACAAAAGACAAAACTAAATACATGTAGACTATAATAATAAGGCTTGTCTTCGAGTTCGAAGAATAGTGAGGAATGCGGAATTTCCCGTGGCTGCGCAGCCCCAGCTGTGACCTACATATTTTGCCACATCCAGGGCAAGCATAACCATTGTCCGTAGGTGGTCGATTTAGATTTTCTTTTCGCCGTCTGCGTTTGTCCTCGGCAGCCTATATACCAATACATAATACAAAGTTTAGCATATAAAACTGAATGCGTGATTCCTGACATGGAAGAAACGTGCTAGGCATATATAAAACAAAATAGCTAGGGTATCATAAACACAGGAGGGCGCGGTGGCTGAGCGGTAAAGTGCTTTGCTTCCGAGCCGGAGGTCCCGGGTTCGAATCCTGGTGAAGACTGGGATTTTTAATTTCGGGATCTTTGGGCGCCTCAGAGTCCACCAAGCTCTAATGGGTACCTGACATTAGTTGGGGAAAAGTAAAGGCGGTTGGTCGTTGTGCTGGCCACATGACATCCTCGTTAACCGTGGGTCACAGAATCAGGTGACCTTTACATCATCTGCCCTATAGACCTCATGATCTGAAATGGTACTTTACTACTTACTTACTATCATAAACACAGGGTATACAAAAGTGTGTGTGTGTGGGTGTGTGGTGCAAAGGTACAAGTGTTATAGATGGATTAGATTCAGTCTCTGTGTCAAAATAGTCTTAGAGGCAATGTTAAAATTTATTCTGTTATGTTGAGGCTTGGTTCAAACGGGCATTTAAATAAACAAATAGCGCGAGACAACACAATCCCTGGTATTTGATTAGAAGTAATTCTTTTAAACACCGCAATACCCTCATCCTAACCATGCTTCCAATGTTGGACATATAGTTTTTGGTAGGAACCCCCCCCCCCCACAACCTTTTCTGACTATCCACAATACCGAAGTCAAGCAACAGAGATTTCAAAATGCATTGAAAAGTTCTTGGTTTACGTGGGGGAACATAATTTACTCAGCGTTTTTTTATTTTATTTTTTTACTACAGTGGGATAAACAAATCTGAGTACTTTGTGGTTATAAACCCAGATTTGGTTATTAATTAAGTAAAAACTACATTACTACTTATTTCCTAAAACTTAAATTAAGTGGCATCGTTTCATTTTCTAAGTGCTTCTAGTGTCCTCGCCTATGTCGTTCTAGAGTCAATCCGTCGTTTTTGCGTCAGAAAAGTCAAATTTATCTCGAATGACATTCAATATGTTGTATTATTTTGCGTAAACAAAACGGGCCCATTAGTCTCGCTGAACAGAAGGATGATATTCTGATAAAAAAAAGCCGATTACAAACGGCGATCCAGTTACAAGGTAAAAAAAAAAGTGTTTTGTAGACGCCCGGAGAATGAATTTCTGAAGCTACGAATGCAGCAAAACTCTGCGAGACCTTACAGCGCTGCCCAGACCCCCCAGATGGCCGTGAACGAAAAAAATATCACTAGTGTTTGGCGCTTCCACGCTGTGTCGTATGCAGCTAAATCAAACGGAGGTAACTTTCAAATAACGAAATAAAATTAAACAGGCAAAAGGCCAACCAATATAAGTTAGTCGACGCTGATAGCCAATGTCGAACTATAAGTTAAATAATAACAAGGGGAACCGTCGAATGTCGTCAAACTAAATCTCTACGTCCATAAAACTGCCTCTCTCTGAAGCCGTCAAAAAGTATTCAGTTTACATTTCGCTATTCTTCTTAAAATCCTGGTCTGGTTTTTTATTAATCGCGTCAAAACTTTCACTTTCTCTGTGAAACAAATAATTAATTCCTAATCGTTCCATAACAACTCCTCCTTCTCTATTAAGGCATGTAGTAGATCTCTCAATGTTGAACGTTTTATCTTACTTTTTATGAAAGACTGAACGTGGACCCCCAAGTCTAGCGAAATCGAACAAGACACACTTTTCCTTCTCTTCCACACTGAAAACAAAATTTGTGTTTGCTTGTCTTAAATGTTTAACTCTGATCATAAGTCCATGAATAATTTTCGTCCAGGGCTCTTACTCTAGTAAAGGCGGCACTGCAAACGCAGAGCAGCTGTGAGAAAATGAATAGAATGGACGTTCTCTTGTGTTAACAGTAAATGTTTAGCGGTTACTTGAGACTGACAGTTTAGCGGTTAATTGAGACTGACAGTTTAGCAGTTTCTCAGACTGACAGTTTAGTGGTTACTTGAGACTGACAATTAACGGTTACTTCAGACTGACCGTTTAGCGGTTACTTGAGACTGACAGTTTAGCGGTTTCTTGAGACTGACAGTTTAGCGGTTACTTCAGACTGATAGTTTAGCGGTTACTTGAGACTGACCGTTAAGCGGTTTCTTGAGACTGACCGTTTACTTTAAAGCGATTTTTTTAATGAATCGATCATATTATTTATAGATATATATATATATATATATAGGTCTACGATCATAACATTTTTAGTGAATTGATCATAACATTTTTAGTGAATTGATCATAGCATTTTTAGTGAATTGATCATAGCATTTTAGTGAATTGATCATAATATTTTTAGTAAATCGATCATAGTATTTCACAAACTACTCAGGATGTGCACGTTGTCACGGGATAGGGGCGGATAGTTGATTGTGTGTCCATGTCAACGCACTTGGTTAAACCTTTCAGTTTCCCATATAATATTTTGCACTGTTCCAGTCAGACTGTGGCTGGCTTACCGTATGTGCCCCGCAGGCCGACTACGGGCGAACAAAAGCTCGACCAGGACTCAACAACGGGGTATCCCAGGCATGCAGTCCCCCCGTCTTCCTATTGCGTCCAATCGGGCTTAAAACATATCCTAGGGGCGACTATCCAGTATTTGAACAAATTAGAAGACCGCCATGAGAGGGGAAAGGGTAAGACAGAGAGTGGGGGGGGGGGAGATTGAAATACAAAGTAGAGGGACGTGGGACGCCCCTGGCAATGGGACAAAAGCTTCAGTGACATAGAAAGAACCTAAAATTTCGAAAGTAGTTGCCTGAAGCGAAACCAACAATCATGTTCTAAGCTTGGTTTTTTTTTTTTAAATATATTAAAACTATGTAGACCAAGACCAACGCATATTTTCTTAGCAAAACGAAAGTAAGAGGTTAAGTTATAGACATACAGTTGTGCATAGTATGAATACTACCGTATAATGATTTTAGTAAGTGATAAACAAAATAGTATTCTAATATTCTAGACATAACGTGTGTGTGTTTGTGTGTCAACAAGAAAGAAAGAGACGGAAAACGTTTGATTTATATTGTATTTATACAAGTTTAAAATCTCATTCATTTGTTGAATTGTTCTCTATAGGATTCCTGGTTTCCATCGTTTGTAGAGACTTTCAGTACCTATAGAATATAAATGACAAAGCTCTGCCTGTCTGCATCTTTCTCTCTCTCTCTCTCTCTCTCTCTCTCGCTCTCATTCTCTCTCTCACTCTCTCTCTCGCTCTCATTCTCTCTCTCTCTCATATTTTTTTTCGTTATTCTATAAACTCGTGAACTAAGAGTGTTCAAGTAAGAGTTTGAATTGATAAAAGGTTACACAATACCCGGTACTATGTGTGCATTGCTGGCTATGGCAATTACATTTGTATTTTGGATAGTCTTTTTTTTTAGATATTCATGTGACTCCGACTTTAATTCACTTATCTATGTTAGTATCATACTCGTCGCCCTCACCTCCGTTACATAGATGTAATAAAACGGGACCTCAAATTAGTGAACATCAATACTGACCATTGGGAAGACATAACTCTGGACCACACCAGATGGAGAGAGACAGTGATCAAGAAAGCTATGGACAGCGAAAGAACATGGGCCTCAGCTCTGGAAGAAAACCGCACAATGCGAAAATTGGCCAGCTCCTCTACCACCGAAGCGAAAGCCACCTTAACCTTCGATATTTGTGGACGGGAGTGCCTCTCCAAAATAGGGCACCACAGCCACATGAGAAAGTGTGTGAGATGAGCCATAGTCGTTCTACGACTGAAGGAGGCCAACCACACCTCGGTGTCTGAGCGGAAAAGCTCTTGGCTTAAGAACCGGGAGTCTCGTTTTCGAATCCTGGTGAAGACTGGGAATAGGTGCCTGACAAAAGTAAAGGCGGTTGGTCGTTGTGCTGGCCACATGACACCCTCGTTAACCGTAGGCCACAGAAACAGATGACATTTACACCATCTGCCCTATAGACCACAAGGTTTGAAAGGGGGAACTTTACTTTGACCACAACTTTAACGTACAACTTGGAACTTTTAAACTATTTCAGTAGCTAAGTATAGAGATATCGTACGCCAACAGTCAGGTGAGCAGATCGGGAAGATGGAGTGGGAGAGCTATTGATACTTCCACTGTCTTAGGCCCGATGCTAGATATACGTTAATGACACTGCACTGGTGAACGTAACATGGAGACTAATCGATTGTTGTAGAGTCTATGGAGTACTTAAAATAGAAGGATATACAAAAAGAATAGAGTAAGCCTAGGATGTATTAATGAGATTTAAAAAAAAAAAAGAGTTCTCTTTAAAGACATGAAAGACAACGCGTAGCAAGGGAAGTAAACCTCACCAGTTCGACTGTTTACGAGAGTGTAATGCGAGCTGAACAGTGTCAGGTTCTATTGTGATTTCTAGGCGCCAAAAAAATCTTAAATTGAACATCACACTTTAATCGGAATGAGAGCTCAGTACCCTCCATCTGGCAGACGTCACAAAGCGCCATATTGTAGTATCAACTTTTTCTTAGCCTCGTTTTCAGAACGATGAACCAGAAACAACAATCAATGGTACATCAAGTAAAAAAGCTGTAAGCTACTGTAGGGTATCAAAATACTTTCGAAAAAGACCATTTCAGGGAATCGGAGCGCAAGGCGTCCAATAATCAATCCCTTCGACCATCGAGAAGAAGCAGACAGCCTAGTCCAAGCCCTGCCTGAAGCTTCCTTAACGATGATGGTTCCCTTGTGGTAATGTGGGTTGGTTTTTTTGTTTTAGACTGGGCTATCGGGTCTTTGTTCAATTTCCACCCCGGAACTCAAACTATCGCTGCATTGAATGTGTTGGCTCCCGGAGTAACCCGATGGAGAAGTTTTCTATCCCGTGCTTCTTCATACCAGGGGCGTTTCCACCGAGGCGCCACGTTGAGGCCAAGGGAGCTGAAATCTTCGGGATGTCAAGACACGGACCTGTCCACCTCTTTAAAAAAACAAACTTGACACTTTTCAATAACCGTTTCTTTGAGTCCGATCTAGAATTCATGAATGCTGGAGAATTGTTATGGAGTGTGTGTGTGTGTTTCTATGGGGACGGTGGGAAGAGGTTAGCGATTGGTTGTGAATGATGCAACATAGGTGGCATGTCGTCACTTGGTCTAGCACAGGCGGCTCCACAACGTGAAACTGAACGGTTGTGTTATTGTAGTGAGTTAGATTTTGTAAAAAAAAATATAAAAAAATTATGACTGAAGTCTACAACATTTAATTCATTTTATCAAGTTGATTTGGTCGATATTAAAAATAAATTTATAGAAAGAAAGTTATTAAAGTTATTTGAAGTTTTATTAGTTGAGATATATTACGCCCACAACGTTGTTTTTTTTGTTGTGTCTACCAGCAGTTTGGTGCTTTAAGTCAACGACTGGTAACAATGTTATTTGCTGCCAAGCTAGCTTGTCGCGCGCCATTCCAGGTAACAACAAATACAAAATCTGCTTCGACTTAAAGAGTAACTTAATCTAGTTTGTTTGGTACTCTAATAATAGCAATTGCCTTTCCCTCGACCATGTGACTCGATGCGGGTATTAGTAGGTTTACTATTGTCGAGCTGATGTGTTTGAACAATATAAGATATTTTCCTAAGCTAATCACAGTAATCTCTTTGCCTGGGTTTTTCATAAAATGCGGTTTATATCCAAAAGACATTTTGAAAGGCAATACTAAGCAGTGAGAGACAATGAAAGCGATAAAGAGTAATGTTGGACGCTTTGATGGAACCGTAACTGTTTTTTGTTTTTGTTTTGTTATTTTGTTTTACATGTTTCGGATGTTTCTTGAGAGTAGAAGATATTCTACTTCCTAGTCCAAACCTCCCGCAGGAGGACGGGAAATGGCAGCGGGCAGGGTAGGAAGAGACGAACCAAAGAAAGTCCAGCGCGCATACCGCACGACCAGGCGGCCATTATCACGATGAATATTCATTACTGTCTATACCGGCATTCATAGTTCTTGATGCGCATGTGCAGTGACCTTCTACCTTCTCTCGCACTAAGGTGCTCTTCCTGTCTCTTCCAGTATGCCTGCAATGAAACTGGTAACACCACCGGGGGGGGGGGGGGGTTTGATGGTTCACACTCTGTGAAGCACGACAGAAGATGACTGATTAAGATTGGCACTAGGAACAATGTCTCAAAAGTTGAAAGCACAGATTCTCTCTTTATCACGAACTGCCATGTTCCTTTTGTCCATGTAGTGCGAAATCTTAGAGTTTTCTTCGACTCAACACTATCTTTCGACCCACACATAAGTCAGCTCTGCAAAGGTCTTTATCTGCAGCTGCGCAGATTAGGCCAGATCCGACCATATTTAACAACGGAGTCAACAAAAACGCTAGCTGTGCATTCATACTCTCCCGCCTTGACTACTGCAACGCCGTGCTGGAAGGTATACCTGATGACAAATAGCCGAGCTGCAACGTATAAGGAACAACGCCGCTCGAATAGTCCTTAAAAAAAAAAAGACAAGCTCTTGCTCACGCTCCATTGGCTTCCTGTGAAAGCGAGAATCGATTACAAGGTCACCACACTTTGTCATCAGTGTATATATAACAACGAGATGCCCTTGTACCTTAGAGAACTGATTACTCCATATGTCTCCCAGAGAGCCCTGCGCTCAATGGACTCAACGCTTTTAGTAGTGCCACGTTTCTCCCTCAAAAGCTACGGTCTGCGGGCTTTTTCAGTTCACGGACCAAAGGTTTGGAACTCACTCCCCATTGATCTCAGACAACATGAAGAAGAAGAACATTAAGACCTATCTGTTTAAAACTTTTTTAGATTAGTTTGACATGTTAGCTCTTGTGTTTGTGCTTGTAATGTTGTTACAGCGCCTTGAGCCTACATTTTGTTTGTTAACAGCGCTTTATAAATAAAATTATTATTATTATTATTATTATGACTGAGATGAAATCGAAATTTGCTATCAAATTTACGAAATTGACAAATGGGGTTTACCACACAAACCCAGCGGCGGCCTCATAGAATCCCCCAGATAGGCAAGAAACATTTAAGCCATGGTCTTGTTTTGATTGATAAGCTACATCGCGCCAAAACGATTATAGTTTACATTATTCGCTATCAGTGTTGACTTATTTCATAAAGGGGAAATATACTCTGAAAGACACAAAGATAAAGGCACATTCCTCGTCCCATATGCTAGGACAAATTTGTACAAATACTCCTTCTTCCCTAGTGCTATTAGAGCATGGAATGCGTTGCCTGAGCTAGCCAGGAAAACCAGTGACTGGGCAGAATTTAAGTCATTGGTTAATGTGCATGACTAAATGCATGACGCGTAGGACGTAATCATCTTCTTTTTTGAAGTAACGTCTGTATAATATAAGATAAGGGGGCCGGGCTCTCTATTAAATCCAGTCGCCCTAATACATGTTTCTGGTCGTTAGTTCTGCACGCAGTGCACGGTGAACTTCAATATGAAGAAGAAATGCTTTTATTTTAGTTAACAGTGAAACAAAACTTGTTATTGCAGAAGATCTGTATAGGCCTACTCACTTTCTAACTCAATTAGAAATTCTTTAATTTAAATTGACGAGGTAAAGAGCTCTATCTACAGTAGATCATCTTCATCACCAATTCCATTTACTTTTTCAAATTTCTTCAGGAAATATCTGCGCACATACTACTTCTTCACCTTCACCTATCCTGTAGTCTGTTGGACAGTTGGGGCACCACACACGATTTGTTGACAGGCTTTCTCCATCCCTCTCTGTCTTTTGCATTAGATATAACTTCTTTCAATGGCAGGCTCGTCCAATCATTTTTTGTTGTCTTCCAATCCCTTTCTCTGTCTTCCTCTTCATCTTTTTTCTCGGTACTGTTCCATGAAGGAAGGTTTTTGTGAGCCCCGAAGACCTTGTAATATGGTCATAGAGTTTTATTTAGCGTTTGTTGTTTTTTTAACAATAGCTAGCAGGTCATCGTGAGGTCCAATCGCTGTACCCCACATAGTACTTCATAATTCAATAACTCGATGGTTGATAAGTATGTCGTCACTAGTGGTTTTTTTTTTTTTTTTTTTTTTTTTTTTTTTTTTTTTTTTTCAAAATAGTGTTTGTTACTATTAATAGTGAATAGTTGTAAAAATGGTGTAGTTTTTATGAAAGAACTCCTAGCATAGTTGATTTTAAAAATTAAATTTTTCGCTTTCAGAAAGAAAAAAGTAGCCGTTGCATCACAACTTTGAATGGTCTAAAATATCACGATGTCGAATTTTTAATATCTTTCCTAGTTTACGAGATCTAAACGGGAGGGACGGACGGGCGGACAGACAAGACTACACAAAACTAATAGCGTTTATTCCCCGCTAAAAAAGTGTGTGTGACAGTGTACAGACAATATGCGTTCTTAACCTTTATAAACGAAAATCAATAATGAAACATCTGGACCTTATGGTAAGAAAATTGAATGAAGTTTCAGTCAAAAGAAAGAGTTTAAGAATAACTTGGTGTTAACTTGGTTTTCACTTGAAAAAAACAACTGAACAACATATTATCAAACTTTGCGAGCTGCAAAATATTGTGAGATCGGATTGTCAATAAATTTTCTAGTTTTTTTGAGTTCTGAACGTGACTGTGACAGACGAACGGACAGACAGACCTCTTAAAACAAATAGCTGCTTTTTGGGGCATAAAACGACAAAATAGTTTTCTAATTCCGTATTACAGAGGATAAACATGTATAAGAACTTCTACTCTTCATGAAGGTCTACGGTCGACCATTTGAGCACTAACAAACGTCTTGAATCGATATTCGTATGATGTAAAAAAATATTGTAGTCTAATGAATAAATAATAAATATTAAGAAAGTTTTATCTCTAACAGAGACGGGACTGATGGCTGATAAAAGAACCAGCAATAAATGAGAGATTCTCGACGTACAAATGACTTTAAAAAAAAAAAACAATACCTCTATTCAAGTCAGAACTTGATGGAACCTTCAGGAACTTGGAACCTGTAAAGCTGATCTAAAAACGGCGCAAACGATTTTTCCAAGAACAGTTGATTTATATGAGTTGAGGGGGTCCCAAACGGAGGATGTATATTATATTATTAGCCTAACCAAGGTTAAATAACATTTTAGTTTTATGATTTTTTTATTTATAGAAATATCTTTTAATAAACCCTAATGCTTTGTTTGATTTTTTGATAGTTTCATCAATATGTGGATTCCATGACAGTTTTTCATTTATTTATTTACTTTTTTTTATTTTTACTTTCTAAGGGAGAAGGGGGGTGAGCGAAGTAAAAAAATGTTCCATAGATTTTAAACCTAACATTCATTAATTTTTAAGAGAAAAACAATCGCTCTATAAGTGGCATGAATTAAAGAGGTATTGTCTTTTTAAAAAAGTATTTGAAAGCGAACAATACACAGTCCGTTTAAATTAACAAAACCTATTCTACAAGAAAGCATTGAAATGAAAGAATGAAGAAAATGTAGGTCTAGTCTCTATACTATTCTCTCTCTCTCTCTCTCTCACTTTATATCCCGTGTTAACGGAGTCCTTCTGATTTGCATTACTGGTTTGGAAAATTATCCCCGGGCTAATACTTTGGACGTATTCTCATTGGCCCGGACGTAAATATTCTGGCATGCCTTCCGGGCAAGACTCGGCGCGCATGCGCTAAGCCTGCGGCCTGAATACTGAAACGAGTCTCAACTGCTGGTTCGAAAAGTTTACTCTTTGCCTTGGGGGACACAGGAGGATGATGACTGATAAGGTTCTCCTCCTGAGGGATAAGGCGTGTTTTTAGATCCGGCTTTGCCCAGGGGGGGGGGGGTAGACGGTAGACGCTACACCGAGTCGCTCTACCCCTTGTTATATTTATCCGTTTCCTTAACTCTACTAGTCTCGAGGAGAACTGGAATATAGATCTATCTATAGCATCTTGAAACATCATGTTTATGCTTTGAACTTAAAACTGTTCTTCAAACTCTGACGAGAAAAACATTTTTAAAATATATTTTTCAAAAAGACAATATTTTCTCCAACTATAATTAAGTAATTTAAAAAAATAATGTAAAAAAAAATGTTGGTTCAATTCAGGTATCGAACATGTGACAGCGTCAGCTGCTAAAACGTAGGCCTGCGCATTTATTATTCGGCCACTGAGAAAGATATACTTGTGCGATTATTTATTGGTATTTTCATTATATGGACATCTAGATCTAACACAAAACCTTAAGTTTTGATTTAGAATAAAATTCTAGATCTAGATGTAATTTTTATTAGATTTGCGTAAAAAAATAAACAACGCTTAAAAAATTCAATAAAATTGAAGCAACATTATATTTACTGTTATCGCATAATTACGGTAATTAATACGGCTGACTACGCCATGTTGGCTCTACACCTGGATAAAGTCTCAGCCAAACTTAGATTATTTATTTTTTACTTCGAAAACAATTATAATGGTCAAACTAGTTTTCCCCGTAGCCAACGAGCTAGTCATTCTTTTCTCAGAGACAAACATCAACTGATACATTTCTAGCTATTTTTTTTTTTTAGATCACCTGGCCAGGTTCCTGCTGATTTCATGAAGATCCGACTTGAATAGAGGCATTGTAAAAAAATTAAAATAAGATCAAGTGACGTGCTTTGTTTATTAAGATATTAGTTGTTGACTAATGTGGTATTAGATCTACAATTTGTATACATATCTCGGTAAAAAGGAAAAAAATAAATTTGCGATGGTCAAGTGGTGGAAAGTTATTCTTGAAAACCCTTCGACCGAGACCAATCGTCATAGAAGACCTGGACACTTTGACCTGCAACGTCACAGCCTGTGGGCAGTGGAGACCAATACCGCATTGTCACGTCACATGTCTGTGTGGTGTGGCAAGAGCCATAGGTCCCCACTTCCCACAGTTGGTTGCGACATCGCAGGTGAGTGTTAAGGCCTTCTATAACCATAAGGTGGTGAGCATGAGAGGAAGTGCAAAATAAACTGGTACGAGGAGATTTTCTTGTTTAATATTTTATTTCATTATTTTTGTATAAAGCTTAGATCAACTCACTCTGGTACAAATCTTGTACAAGTTATTTATCCCACTTCCCATTCTCGGACCAAGTTGAATCTTTGTACAAATATTCATTGTCAATGACAACACATGAATCAATCAAAATTAGGACTTTTGTTTTATATAGAAAAGGGGAAAATAAATCTCGCAGCATGGATAGACATGCGATTTGTCTACAGGTTTTGTTTTTTTTAAATTACAGTGTTTAATATAATTTGCTAAACTAATGGAATGGTTCTTGGTTCCCTCCTGGAGTTTCTGTGCGTATTTGTATAGACGGGTGCATTTGGATGTAACCATGAGTAAGTCAAGAGCAGATATATATATATATATAAGGCTCATTGTGTCTCAGAAGACAATGGATGCGCCCAGGTGAATCAATGGCTTTGGTTTCGTCTTGAGACGGGGCAGAATGTGGTGTGACTGATCAAGCTGATTCTGGAGCGGCAGAATTTACCACAGTTCGTGCATGTGTATGCATCTGACTTGGGGTTAGTTGACAGGGCAGCTTCGTTTCTTTTGCTCTCTGGAAAGTTCGTACCAGCACGAACAGTCCATGCTGTCCTGTCTTGGGCTGTCTCCTCCCACATACTTTGTTCGATGCCCGTGGTTGTCAATGGGGATAAGCTCCCTTTGTATATAAAATACTCCTAAAGGCTTGCGTGTCAGATAGCCTCTGACAACCAAGTCCAGCACCTGGCCTGCTCGTGTGGCTTAGATATTAAGCCCGGCGAAACTGCTCTTACTAACAGATGAACGCGGATAAAACTAGTTCCTATGTGAGCTGTATTGTTTACATAGTTCAGCAGCTAAGTACTGGTAATACACTTTTGTCTCGACAAATATCTACATTGGAATTAAAGTAATTGTCATCGTCAATAAAAGCTGAGTTTCAATTTTGTTTAAAAATATTTAAAAAAATTTGTATAAAAATTTAGTTTGACTAGATGTGTGGCCGAGGTACAATTGAACAAAGGTTTAGTTGGACAAGATATGTGGCCGAGGTACAATTGAACAAAGGTTTAGTTGGACTAGATATGTGGCCGAGGTACACTTGAACAAAGGTTTAGTTGGACTAGATATGTGGCCGAGGTACACTAGAACAAAGGTTTAGTTGGACAAGATACACTTGAACAAAGGTTTAGTTGGACTAGATATGTGACCGAGGTACACTAAAACAAAGGTTTAGTTGGACAAGATACACTTGAACAAAGGTTTAGTTGGACTAGATATGTGGCCGAGGTACACTTGAACAAAGGTTTAGCTGGACTAGATAAGTGGCCGAGGTACACTAGAACAAAGGTTTAGTTGGACAAGATACACTTAAACAAAGGTTTAGTTGGACTAGATATGTGGCCGAGGTACAATTGAACAAAGGTTTAGTTAAACTAGATACACTTGAACAAAGGTTTAGTTGGACTAGATATGTGGCCGAGGTACAATTGAACAAAGGTTTAGTTGGACAAGATAAACTTGAACAAAGGTTTAGTTGGACAAGATACACTTAAACAAAGGTTTAGTTGGACTACATATGTGGCCGAGGTAAACTTGAACAAAGGTTTAGTTGGACAAGATAAACTTGAACAAAGTTTAGTTGGACTACATATGTGGCCGAGGTACACTTGAACAAAGGTTTAGTTGGACAAGATAAACTTGAACAAAGGTTTAGTTGGACTAGATATGTGGCCGAGGTACACTTGAACAAAGGTTTAGTTGGACTAGATATGTGGCCGAGGTACACTTGAACAAAGGTTTAGTTGGACTAGATATGTGGCCGAGGTACACTTGAACAAAGGTTTAGTTGGACTAGATATGTGGCCGAGGTACAATTGAACAAAGGTTTAGTTGGACTAGATATGTGGCCGAGGTACAATTGAACAAAGGTTTAGTTGGACTAGATATGTGGCCGAGGTACAATTGAACAAAGGTTTAGTTGGACTAGATATGTGGCCGAGGTACAATTGAACAAAGGTTTAGTTGGACTAGATACACTTGAACAAAGGTTTAGTTGGACTAGATATGTGGCCGAGGTACAATTGAACAAAGGTTTAGTTGGACAAGATAAACTTGAACAAAGGTTTAGTTGGACAAGATACACTTGAACAAAGGTTTAGTTGGACTACATATGTGGCCGAGGTAAACTTGAACAAAGGTTTAGTTGGACAAGATAAACTTGAACAAAGGTTTAGTTGGACTACATATGTGGCCGAGGTACACTTGAACAAAGGTTTAGTTGGACAAGATAAACTTGAACAAAGGTTTAGTTGGACTACATATGTGGCCGAGGTACACTTGAACAAAGCTTTAGTTGGACAAGATAAACTTGAACAAAGGTTTAGTTGGACTACATATGTGGCCGAGGTACACTTGAACAAAGGTTTAGTTGGACAAGATAAACTTGAACAAAGGTTTAGTTGGACTAGATATGTGGCCGAGGTACAATTGAACAAAGGTTTAGTTGGACTAGATATGTGGCCGAGGTACAATTGAACAAAGGTTTAGTTGGACTAGATACACTTGAACAAAGGTTTAGTTGGACTAGATATGTGGCCGAGGTACAATTGAACAAAGGTTTAGTTGGACAAGATAAACTTGAACAAAGGTTTAGTTGGACAAGATACACTTGAACAAAGGTTTAGTTGGACTACATATGTGGCCGAGGTAAACTTGAACAAAGGTTTAGTTGGACAAGATAAACTTGAACAAAGGTTTAGTTGGACTACATATGTGGCCGAGGTACACTTGAACAAAGGTTTAGTTGGACAAGATAAACTTGAACAAAGGTTTAGTTGGACTACATATGTGGCCGAGGTACACTTGAACAAAGGTTTAGTTGGACAAGATAAACTTGAACAAAGGTTTAGTTGGACTAGATATGTGGCCGAGGTACACTTGAACAAAGGTTTAGTTGGACTAGATATGTGGCCGAGGTACACTTGAACAAAGGTTTAGTTGGACTAGATATGTGGCCGAGGTACACTTGAACAAAGGTTTAGTTGGACTAGATATGTGGCCGAGGTACACTTGAACAAAGGTTTAGCTGGACTAGATAAGTGGCCGAGGTACACTAGAACAAAGGTTTAGTTGGACAAGATACACTTGAACAAAGGTTTAGTTGGACTAGATATGTGGCCGAGGTACAATTGAACAAAGGTTTAGTTGGACTAGATACACTTGAACAAAGGTTTAGTTGGACTAGATATGTGGCCGAGGTACAATTGAACAAAGGTTTAGTTGGACAAGATAAACTTGAACAAAAGTTTAGTTGGACAAGATACACTTGAACAAAGGTTTAGTTGGACTACATATGTGGCCGAGGTAAACTTGAACAAAGGTTTAGTTGGACAAGATAAACTTGAACAAAGGTTTAGTTGGACTACATATGTGGCCGAGGTACACTTGAACAAAGGTTTAGTTGGACAAGATAAACTTGAACAAAGGTTTAGTTGGACTACATATGTGGCCGAGGTACACTTGAACAAAGGTTTAGTTGGACAAGATAAACTTGAACAAAGGTTTAGTTGGACTACATATGTGGCCGAGGTACACTTGAACAAAGGTTTAGTTGGACAAGATAAACTTGAACAAAGGTTTAGTTGGACTAGATATGTGGCCGAGGTACAATTGAACAAAGGTTTAGTTGGACTAGATATGTGGCCGAGGTACAATTGAAACAAAGGTTTAGTTGGACTAGATATGTGGCCGAGGTACAATTGAACAAAGGTTTAGTTGGACTAGATATGTGGCCGAGGTACAATTGAACAAAGGTTTAGTTGGACTAGATATGTGGCCGAGGTACAATTGAACAAAGGTTTAGTTGGACTACATATGTGGCCGAGGTACAATTGAACAAAGGTTTAGTTGGACTACATATGTGGCCGAGGTACAATTGAACAAAGGTTTAGTTGGACTAGATATGTGGCCGAGGTACACTTGAACAAAGGTTTAGTTGGACTAGATATGTGGCCGAGGTACAATTGAACAAAGGTTTAGTTGGACTACATATGTGGCCGAGGTACAATTGAACAAAGGTTTAGTTGGACTAGATATGTGCCGAGGTACACTTGAACAAAGGTTTAGTTGGACTACATATGTGGCCGAGGTACAATTGAACAAAGGTTTAGTTGGACTACATATGTGGCCGAGGTACAATTGAACAAAGGTTTAGTTGGACTAGATATGTGGCCGAGGTACAATTGCAGATTTACTGTGAACTACGGTATCATCAGAACAACGAACACTTATTAGAAAGTTTTTCTATTCTCTAACTCAGGGGTTCTCAACATGTGGGTCGCGACCCCCTTGGGAGTCGATTGACAATTTGCCAGGGGTCGCCTAAGACCATCGAAAAAAAATGGATTGTTATTGACTATTCTTCTGTTGCTGTATGTATGTGAGGGGGTGGGGTGGGGTCGCGGCAGAGTGGGGGATTGTAAAAGGGGGATCGCCGAGCTAAAAGGTTGAGAACCGCTGCTCTAACTGAAGGTGCTAATTTGAAGCCATGCGTTAGCTTGAGGTCAGAACACCATGATGGTACTGCTACAACTGGTTTGAGAACACAGGCATTTTTTTTTTGGCCATCTAATAACCGTTATATTATTTGGCAGATCAAGATTTGTTTGTGTGTGGAAAGTGAGGGGGTGAAAAGCCCTATTTGATTGTTGTATCTATTTCAAACGTCTTTTTCCTCTCAAATATTATTAGCTTCTATTGTGAAATTGACACGTTGTAATCCAAAGATCACCTGGGGTGCTATCTTCATCTCAGACCAGTCCACAATAACTCTCGTGCTTCTCATGACATTTACTTGAGTGCAGTATTTGTTCACTGACAACATACAATTACTATTTAGAGCTCAAGCCCAATTACTTCAGCAGCTCTTCTAAGTTGAAGCAAAAATGTCAAAAAGAAATTAACATCAAAACACAAGGCTAAATTTTTAATTGATCAGTACATTTACTATCTGCTTTTGCCTTAACCACAACTATATAACAAATTCAATACCAAATTTGTACACTAAACATAGTCCAAAAACTGTCACACAAACTCTACCCAGATGGGGGGTCCAACTAATCTAGAATGTAGTGCTTGAAATCTTTAGAAACCAATTGACCCAGAATTGTAACCCAGAGTACGAAAACACAGACAAAGGCATAACTTTCTCCATGGACCATTTTTGATATTGGTGTTTAGTTCTTACTAATAGCTCAACGCTTGTTTTCCCCACAGTGAATTGTAGTTGAGTAGCCATTACCATATAAACCAAAAACACTTTCCCCCACTAGTATTCAGCTACTCATCAAACTTCCTCTTGTTCTCAAGAAAAGCACAAAGACAAACAAGTTGTATTTTTCTTTAATGTTCACATCATGAACAACATTGGTTTAAAAAAAATGATAAAAACAACAATCAATTCTAATACATACATCAAACAAGTTGGACCCTACCATCACAATACATAGCAGTCAAAATGGTTTCTCTCTTGTCTACCTAATAGAGTAGCCCACTACTGTCAGCTTGACTTTCAGAGATGAGATTTTGATCCAAAGCAATCAGACATGAATACAGACAAATGGGAGATGTAGCTGTACAGATGAAGGTGAGAATGAGTGAAGAAAGGAATGAACTACATGTGCTGGGTCTACATGGGAGGTCCTCCCATTCTTGGTGGTTGACCTGGCATTCCTCCTGGAAATACACATCAACAAAGTCAGTGAAACACATTTCTAATGCTTATATTTAATACAGCTTGCTGGGTCAAGAGAAAAATATTTTGAGAGGAAGTGCAAAATAAACTGGTACGAGGAGATTTTCTTGTTTAATATTTTATTTCATTATTTTTGTATAACTCACTCTGGTACAAATCTTGTACAAGTTATTTATCCCACTTCCCATTCTCGGACCAAGTTGAATCTTTGTACAAATATTCATTGTCAATGACAACACATGAATCAATCAAAATTAGGACTTTTGTTTTATATAGAAAAGGGGAAAATAAATCTCGCAGCATGGATAGACATGCGATTTGTCTACAGGTTTTGTTTTTTTTAAATTACAGTGTTTAATATAATTTGCTAAACTAATGGAATGGTTCTTGGTTCCCTCCTGGAGTTTCTGTGCGTATTTGTATAGACGGGTGCATTTGGATGTAACCATGAGTAAGTCAAGAGCAGATATATATATATATATATGGCTCATTGTGTCTCAGAAGACAATGGATGCGCCCAGGTGAATCAATGGCTTTGGTTTCGTCTTGAGACGGGGCAGAATGTGGTGTGACTGATCAAGCTGATTCTGGAGCGGCAGAATTTACCACAGTTCGTGCATGTGTATGCATCTGACTTGGGGTTAGTTGACAGGGCAGCTTCGTTTCTTTTGCTCTCTGGAAAGTTCGTACCAGCACGAACAGTCCATGCTGTCCTGTCTTGGGCTGTCTCCTCCCACATACTTTGTTCGATGCCCGTGGTTGTCAATGGGGATAAGCTCCCTTTGTATATAAAATACTCCTAAAGGCTTGCGTGTCAGATAGCCTCTGACAACCAAGTCCAGCACCTGGCCTGCTCGTGTGGCTTAGATATTAAGCCCGGCGAAACTGCTCTTACTAACAGATGAACGCGGATAAAACTAGTTCCTATGTGAGCTGTATTGTTTACATAGTTCAGCAGCTAAGTACTGGTAATACACTTTTGTCTCGACAAATATCTACATTGGAATTAAAGTAATTGTCATCGTCAATAAAAGCTGAGTTTCAATTTTGTTTAAAAATATTTTAAAAAATTTGTATAAAAATTTAGTTTGACTAGATGTGTGGCCGAGGTACAATTGAACAAAGGTTTAGTTGGACAAGATATGTGGCCGAGGTACAATTGAACAAAGGTTTAGTTGGACTAGATATGTGGCCGAGGTACACTTGAACAAAGGTTTAGTTGGACTAGATATGTGGCCGAGGTACACTAGAACAAAGGTTTAGTTGGACAAGATACACTTGAACAAAGGTTTAGTTGGACTAGATATGTGACCGAGGTACACTAAAACAAAGGTTTAGTTGGACAAGATACACTTGAACAAAGGTTTAGTTGGACTAGATATGTGGCCGAGGTACACTTGAACAAAGGTTTAGCTGGACTAGATAAGTGGCCGAGGTACACTAGAACAAAGGTTTAGTTGGACAAGATACACTTAAACAAAGGTTTAGTTGGACTAGATATGTGGCCGAGGTACAATTGAACAAAGGTTTAGTTGGACTAGATACACTTGAACAAAGGTTTAGTTGGACTAGATATGTGGCCGAGGTACAATTGAACAAAGGTTTAGTTGGACAAGATAAACTTGAACAAAGGTTTAGTTGGACAAGATACACTTAAACAAAGGTTTAGTTGGACTACTATGTGGCCGAGGTAAACTTGAACAAAGGTTTAGTTGGACAAGATAAACTTGAACAAAGGTTTAGTTGGACTACATATGTGGCCGAGGTACACTTGAACAAAGGTTTAGTTGGACAAGATAAACTTGAACAAAGGTTTAGTTGGACTAGATATGTGGCCGAGGTACACTTGAACAAAGGTTTAGTTGGACTAGATATGTGGCCGAGGTACACTTGAACAAAGGTTTAGTTGGACTAGATATGTGGCCGAGGTACACTTGAACAAAGGTTTAGTTGGACTAGATATGTGGCCGAGGTACAATTGAACAAAGGTTTAGTTGGACTAGATATGTGGCCGAGGTACAATTGAACAAAGGTTTAGTTGGACTAGATATGTGGCCGAGGTACAATTGAACAAAGGTTTAGTTGGACTAGATATGTGGCCGAGGTACAATTGAACAAAGGTTTAGTTGGACTAGATACACTTGAACAAAGGTTTAGTTGGACTAGATATGTGGCCGAGGTACAATTGAACAAAGGTTTAGTTGGACAAGATAAACTTGAACAAAGGTTTAGTTGGACAAGATACACTTGAACAAAGGTTTAGTTGGACTACATATGTGGCCGAGGTAAACTTGAACAAAGGTTTAGTTGGACAAGATAAACTTGAACAAAGGTTTAGTTGGACTACATATGTGGCCGAGGTACACTTGAACAAAGGTTTAGTTGGACAAGATAAACTTGAACAAAGGTTTAGTTGGACTACATATGTGGCCGAGGTACACTTGAACAAAGCTTTAGTTGGACAAGATAAACTTGAACAAAGGTTTAGTTGGACTACATATGTGGCCGAGGTACACTTGAACAAAGGTTTAGTTGGACAAGATAAACTTGAACAAAGTTTAGTTGGACTAGATATGTGGCCGAGGTACAATTGAACAAAGGTTTAGTTGGACTAGATATGTGGCCGAGGTACAATTGAACAAAGGTTTAGTTGGACTAGATACACTTGAACAAAGGTTTAGTTGGACTAGATATGTGGCCGAGGTACAATTGAACAAAGGTTTAGTTGGACAAGATAAACTTGAACAAAGGTTTAGTTGGACAAGATACACTTGAACAAAGGTTTAGTTGGACTACATATGTGGCCGAGGTAAACTTGAACAAAGGTTTAGTTGGACAAGATAAACTTGAACAAAGGGTTTAGTTGGACTACATATGTGGCCGAGGTACACTTGAACAAAGGTTTAGTTGGACAAGATAAACTTGAACAAAGGTTTAGTTGGACTACATATGTGGCCGAGGTACACTTGAACAAAGGTTTAGTTGGACAAGATAAACTTGAACAAAGGTTTAGTTGGACTAGATATGTGGCCGAGGTACACTTGAACAAAGGTTTAGTTGGACTAGATATGTGGCCGAGGTACACTTGAACAAAGGTTTAGTTGGACTAGATATGTGGCCGAGGTACACTTGAACAAAGGTTTAGTTGGACTAGATATGTGGCCGAGGTACACTTGAACAAAGGTTTAGCTGGACTAGATAAGTGGCCGAGGTACACTAGAACAAAGGTTTAGTTGGACAAGATACACTTGAACAAAGGTTTAGTTGGACTAGATATGTGGCCGAGGTACAATTGAACCAAAGGTTTAGTTGGACTAGATACACTTGAACAAAGGTTTAGTTGGACTAGATATGTGGCCGAGGTACAATTGAACAAAGGTTTAGTTGGACAAGATAAACTTGAACAAAAGTTTAGTTGGACAAGATACACTTGAACAAAGGTTTAGTTGGACTACATATGTGGCCGAGGTAAACTTGAACAAAGGTTTAGTTGGACAAGATAAACTTGAACAAAGGTTTAGTTGGACTACATATGTGGCCGAGGTACACTTGAACAAAGGGTTTAGTTGGACAAGATAAACTTGAACAAAGGTTTAGTTGGACTACATATGTGGCCGAGGTACACTTGAACAAAGGTTTAGTTGGACAAGATAAACTTGAACAAAGGTTTAGTTGGACTACATATGTGGCCGAGGTACACTTGAACAAAGGTTTAGTTGGACAAGATAAACTTGAACAAAGGTTTAGTTGGACTAGATATGTGGCCGAGGTACAATTGAACAAAGGTTTAGTTGGACTAGATATGTGGCCGAGGTACAATTGAACAAAGGTTTAGTTGGACTAGATATGTGGCCGAGGTACAATTGAACAAAGGTTTAGTTGGACTAGATATGTGGCCGAGGTACAATTGAACAAAGGTTTAGTTGGACTAGATATGTGGCCGAGGTACAATTGAACAAAGGTTTAGTTGGACTACATATGTGGCCGAGGTACATGTGAACAAAGGTTTAGTTGACTACATATGTGGCCGAGGTACAATTGAACAAAGGTTTAGTTGGACTAGATATGTGGCCGAGGTACACTTGAACAAAGGTTTAGTTGGACTAGATATGTGGCCGAGGTACAATTGAACAAAGGTTTAGTTGGACTACATATGTGGCCGAGGTACAATTGAACAAAGGTTTAGTTGGACTAGATATGTGGCCGAGGTACACTTGAACAAAGGTTTAGTTGGACTACATATGTGGCCGAGGTACAATTGAACAAAGGTTTAGTTTGGACTACATATGTGGCCGAGGTACAATTGAACAAAGGTTTAGTTGGACTAGATATGTGGCCGAGGTACAATTGCAGATTTACTGTGAACTACGGTATCATCAGAACAACGAACACTTATTAGAAAGTTTTTCTATTCTCTAACTCAGGGGTTCTCAACATGTGGGTCGCGACCCCCTTGGGAGTCGATTGACAATTTGCCAGGGGTCGCCTAAGACCATCGAAAAAAAATGGATTGTTATTGACTATTCTTCTGTTGCTGTATGTATGTGAGGGGGTGGGGTGGGGTCGCGGCAGAGTGGGGGATTGTAAAAGGGGGATCGCCGAGCCTAAAAGGTTGAGAACCGCTGCTCTAACTGAAGGTGCTAATTTGAAGCCATGCGTTAGCTTGAGGTCAGAACACCATGATGGTACTGCTACAACTGGTTTGAGAACACAGGCATTTTTTTTTTGGCCATCTAATAACCGTTATATTATTTGGCAGATCAAGATTTGTTTGTGTGTGGAAAGTGAGGGGGTGAAAAGCCCTATTTGATTGTTGTATCTATTTCAAACGTCTTTTTCCTCTCAAATATTATTAGCTTCTATTGTGAAATTGACACGTTGTAATCCAAAGATCACCTGGGGTGCTATCTTCATCTCAGACCAGTCCACAATAACTCTCGTGCTTCTCATGACATTTACTTGAGTGCAGTATTTGTTCACTGACAACATACAATTACTATTTAGAGCTCAAGCCCAATTACTTCAGCAGCTCTTCTAAGTTGAAGCAAAATGTCAAAAAGAAATTAACATCAAAACACAAGGCTAATTTTTAATTGATCAGTACATTTACTATCTGCTTTTGCCTTAACCACAACTATATAACAAATTCAATACCAAATTTGTACACTAAACATAGTCCAAAAACTGTCACACAAACTCTACCCAGATGGGGGGTCCAACTAATCTAGAATGTAGTGCTTGAAATCTTTAGAAACCAATTGACCCAGAATTGTAACCCCAGAGTACGAAAACACAGACAAAGGCATAACTTTCTCCATGGACCATTTTTGATATTGGTGTTTAGTTCTTACTAATAGCTCAACGCTTGTTTTCCCCACAGTGAATTGTAGTTGAGTAGCCATTACCATATAAACCAAAAACACTTTCCCCACTAGTATTCAGCTACTCATCAAACTTCCTCTTGTTCTCAAGAAAAGCACAAAGACAAACAAGTTGTATTTTTCTTTAATGTTCACATCATGAACAACATTGGTTTTAAAAAAAATGATAAAAACAACAATCAATTCAATACATACATCAAACAAGTTGGACCCTACCATCACAATACATAGCAGTCAAAATGGTTTCTCTCTTGTCTACCTAATAGAGTAGCCCACTACTGTCAGCTTGACTTTCAGAGATGAGATTTTGATCCAAAGCAATCAGACATGAATACAGACAAATGGGAGATGTAGCTGTACAGATGAAGGTGAGAATGAGTGAAGAAAGGAATGAACTACATGTGCTGGGTCTACATGGGAGGTCCTCCCATTCTTGGTGGTTGACCTGGCATTCCTCCTGGAAATACACATCAACAAAGTCAGTGAAACACATTTCTAATGCTTATATTTAATACAGCTTGCTGGGTCAAGAGAAAAATATTTTGAGAGGAAGTGCAAAATAAACTGGTACGAGGAGATTTTCTTGTTTAATATTTTATTTCATTATTTTTGTATAACTCACTCTGGTACAAATCTTGTACAAGTTATTTATCCCACTTCCCATTCTCGGACCAAGTTGAATCTTTGTACAAATATTCATTGTCAATGACAACACATGAATCAATCAAAAATTAGGACTTTTGTTTTATATAGATAAGGGGAAAATAAATCTCGCAGCATGGATAGACATGCGATTTGTCTACAGGTTTTGTTTTTTTTAAATTACAGTGTTTAATATAATTTGCTAAACTAATGGAATGGTTCTTGGTTCCCCTCCTGGAGTTTCTGTGCGTATTTGTATAGACGGGTGCATTTGGATGTAACCATGAGTAAGTCAAGAGCAGATATATATATATATATATGGCTCCATTGTGTCTCAGAAGACAATGGATGCGCCCAGGTGAATCAATGGCTTTGGTTTCGTCTTGAGACGGGGCAGAATGTGGTGTGACTGATCAAGCTGATTCTGGAGCGGCAGAATTTACCACAGTTCGTGCATGTGTATGCATCTGACTTGGGGTTAGTTGACAGGGGCAGCTTCGTTTCTTTTGCTCTCTGGAAAGTTCGTACCAGCACGAACAGTCCATGCTGTCCTGTCTTGGGCTGTCTCCTCCCACATACTTTGTTCGATGCCCGTGGTTGTCAATGGGGATAAGCTCCCTTTGTATATAAAATACTCCTAAAGGCTTGCGTGTCAGATAGCCTCTGACAACCAAGTCCAGCACCTGGCCTGCTCGTGTGGCTTAGATATTAAGCCCGGCGAAACTGCTCTTACTAACAGATGAACGCGGATAAAACTAGTTCCTATGTGAGCTGTATTGTTTACATAGTTCAGCAGCTAAGTACTGGTAATACACTTTTGTCTCGACAAATATCTACATTGGAATTAAAGTAATTGTCATCGTCAATAAAAGCTGAGTTTCAATTTTGTTTAAAAATATTTAAAAAAATTTGTATAAAAATTTAGTTTGACTAGATGTGTGGCCGAGGTACAATTGAACAAAGGTTTAGTTGGACAAGATATGTGGCCCGAGGTACAATTGAACAAAGGTTTAGTTGGACTAGATATGTGGCCGAGGTACACTTGAACAAAGGTTTAGTTGGACTAGATATGTGGCCGAGGTACACTAGAACAAAGGTTTAGTTGGACAAGATACACTTGAACAAAGGTTTAGTTGGACTAGATATGTGACCGAGGTACACTAAAACAAAGGTTTAGTTGGACAAGATACACTTGAACAAAGGTTTAGTTGGACTAGATATGTGGCCGAGGTACACTTGAACAAAGGTTTAGCTGGACTAGATAAGTGGCCGAGGTACACTAGAACAAAGGTTTAGTTGGACAAGATACACTTAAACAAAGGTTTAGTTGGACTAGATATGTGGCCGAGGTACAATTGAACAAAGGTTTAGTTGGACTAGATACACTTGAACAAAGGTTAGTTGGACTAGATATGTGGCCGAGGTACAATTGAACAAAGGTTTAGTTGGACAAGATAAACTTGAACAAAGGTTTAGTTGGACAAGATACACTAAACAAAGGTTTAGTTGGACTACATATGTGGCCGAGGTAAACTTGAACAAAGGTTTAGTTGGACAAGATAAACTTGAACAAAGGTTTAGTTGGACTACATATGTGGCCGAGGTACACTTGAACAAAGGTTTAGTTGGACAAGATAAACTTGAACAAAGGTTTAGTTGGACTAGATATGTGGCCGAGGTACACTTGAACAAAGGTTTAGTTGGACTAGATATGTGGCCGAGGTACACTTGAACAAAGGTTTAGTTGGACTAGATATGTGGCCGAGGTACACTTGAACAAAGGTTTAGTTGGACTAGATATGTGGCCGAGGTACAATTGAACAAAGGTTTAGTTGGACTAGATATGTGGCCGAGGTACAATTGAACAAAGGTTTAGTTGGACTAGATATGTGGCCGAGGTACAATTGAACAAAGGTTTAGTTGGACTAGATATGTGGCCGAGGTACAATTGAACAAAGGTTTAGTTGGACTAGATACACTTGAACAAAGGTTTAGTTGGACTAGATATGTGGCCGAGGTACAATTGAACAAAGGTTTAGTTGGACAAGATAAACTTGAACAAAGGTTTAGTTGGACAAGATACACTTGAACAAAGGTTTAGTTGGACTACATATGTGGCCGAGGTAAACTTGAACAAAGGTTTAGTTGGACAAGATAAACTTGAACAAAGGTTTAGTTGGACTACATATGTGGCCGAGGTACACTTGAACAAAGGTTTAGTTGGACAAGATAAACTTGAACAAAGGTTTAGTTGGACTACATATGTGGCCGAGGTACACTTGAACAAAGCTTTAGTTGGACAAGATAAACTTGAACAAAGGTTTAGTTGGACTACATATGTGGCCGAGGTACACTTGAACAAAGGTTTAGTTGGACAAGATAAACTTGAACAAAGGTTTAGTTGGACTAGATATGTGGCCGAGGTACAATTGAACAAAGGTTTAGTTGGACTAGATATGTGGCCGAGGTACAATTGAACAAAGGTTTAGTTGGACTAGATACACTTGAACAAAGGTTTAGTTGGACTAGATATGTGGCCGAGGTACAATTGAACAAAAGGTTTAGTTGGACAAGATAAACTTGAAACAAAGGTTTAGTTGGACAAGATACACTTGAACAAAGGTTTAGTTGGACTACATATGTGGCCGAGGTACAATTGAACAAAGGTTTAGTTGGACAAGATAAACTTGAACAAAGGTTTAGTTGGACTACATATGTGGCGAGGTACACTTGAACAAAGGTTTAGTTGGACAAGATAAACTTGAACAAAGGTTTAGTTGGACTACATATGTGGCCGAGGTACACTTGAACAAAGGTTTAGTTGGACAAGATAAACTTGAACAAAGGTTTAGTTGGACTAGATATGTGGCCGAGGTACACTTGAACAAAGGTTTAGTTGGACTAGATATGTGGCCGAGGTACACTTGAACAAAGGTTTAGTTGGACTAGATATGTGGCCGAGGTACACTTGAACAAAGGTTTAGTTGGACTAGATATGTGGCCGAGGTACACTTGAACAAAGGTTTAGCTGGACTAGATAAGTGGCCGAGGTACACTAGAACAAAGGTTTAGTTGGACAAGATACACTTGAACAAAGGTTTAGTTGGACTAGATATGTGGCCGAGGTACAATTGAACAAAGGTTTAGTTGGACTAGATACACTTGAACAAAGGTTTAGTTGGACTAGATATGTGGCCGAGGTACAATTGAACAAAGGTTTAGTTGGACAAGATAAACTTGAACAAAAGTTTAGTTGGACAAGATACACTTGAACAAAGGTTTAGTTGGACTACATATGTGGCCGAGGTAAACTTGAACAAAGGTTTAGTTGGACAAGATAAACTTGAACAAAGGTTTAGTTGGACTACATATGTGGCCGAGGTACACTTGAACAAAGGTTTAGTTGGACAAGATAAACTTGAACAAAGGTTTAGTTGGACTACATATGTGGCCGAGGTACACTTGAACAAAGGTTTAGTTGGACAAGATAAACTTGAACAAAGGTTTAGTTGGACTACATATGTGGCCGAGGTACACTTGAACAAAGGTTTAGTTGGACAAGATAAAACTTGAACAAAGGTTTAGTTGGACTAGATATGTGGCCGAGGTACACTTGAACAAAGGTTTAGTTGGACTAGATATGTGGCCGAGGTACAATTGAACAAAGTTTAGTTGGACTAGATATGTGGCCGAGGTACAATTGAACAAAGGTTTAGTTGGACTAGATATGTGGCCGAGGTACAATTGAACAAAGGTTTAGTTGGACTACATATGTGGCCGAGGTACAATTGAACAAAGGTTTAGTTGGACTACATATGTGGCCCGAGGTACAATTGAACAAAGGTTTAGTTGGACTAGATATGTGGCCGAGGTACACTTGAACAAAGGTTTAGTTGGACTAGATATGTGGCCGAGGTACAATTGAACAAAGGTTTAGTTGGACTACATATGTGGCCGAGGTACAATTGAACAAAGGTTTAGTTGGACTAGATATGTGGCCGAGGTACACTTGAACAAAGGTTTAGTTGGACTACATATGTGGCCGAGGTACAATTGAACAAAGGTTTAGTTGGACTACATATGTGGCCGAGGTACAATTGAACAAAGGTTTAGTTGGACTAGATATGTGGCCGAGGTACAATTGCAGATTTACTGTGAACTACGGTATCATCAGAACAACGAACACTTATTAGAAAGTTTTTCTATTCTCTAACTCAGGGGGTTCTCAACATGTGGGTCGCGACCCCCTTGGGAGTCGATTGACAATTTGCCAGGGGTCGCCTAAGACCCATCGAAAAAAATGGATTGTTATTGACTATTCTTCTGTTGCTGTATGTATGTGAGGGGGGTGGGGTGGGTGGTCGCGGCAGAGTGGGGGATTGTAAAAGGGGGATCGCCGAGCCTAAAAGGTTGAGAACCGCTGCTCTAACTGAAGGTGCTAATTTGAAGCCATGCGTTAGCTTGAGGTCAGAACACCATGATGGTACTGCTACAACTGGTTTGAGAACACAGGCATTTTTTTTTTGGCCATCTAATAACCGTTATATTATTTGGCAGATCAAGATTTGTTTGTGTGTGGAAAGTGAGGGGGTGAAAAGCCCTATTTGATTGTTGTATCTATTTCAAACGTCTTTTTCCTCTCAAATATTATTAGCTTCTATTGTGAAATTGACACGTTGTAATCCAAAGATCACCTGGGGTGCTATCTTCATCTCAGACCAGTCCACAATAACTCTCGTGCTTCTCATGACATTTACTTGAGTGCAGTATTTGTTCACTGACAACATACAATTACTATTTAGAGCTCAAGCCCAATTACTTCAGCAGCTCTTCTAAGTTGAAGCAAAATGTCAAAAAGAAATTAACATCAAAACACAAGGCTAAATTTTTTAATTGATCAGTACATTTACTATCTGCTTTTGCCTTAACCACAACTATATAACAAATTCAATACCAAATTTGTACCACTAAACATACTCCAAAAACTGTCACACAAACTCTACCCAGATGGGGGGTCCAACTAATCTAGAATGTAGTGCTTGAAATCTTTAGAAACCAATTGACCCAGAATTGTAACCCCAGAGTACGAAAACACAGACAAAAAGGCATAACTTTCTCCATGGACCATTTTTGATATTGGTGTTTAGTTCTTACTAATAGCTCAACGCTTGTTTTCCCCACAGTGATTGTAGTTGAGTAGCCATTACCATATAAACCAAAAACACTTTCCCCACTAGTATTCAGCTACTCATCAAACTTCCTCTTGTTCTCAAGAAAAGCACAAAGACAAACAA